>CAVNYN010288959.1:12533-35069 GCA_963692815.1 Nyctanthes arbor-tristis | reverse complement strand
CCCCCCCCCCCCCCCCCCCCCCCCCCCCCCCCCCCCCCCCCCCCCCCCCCCCCCCCCCCCCCCCCCCCCCCCCCCCCCCCCCCCCCCCCCCCACGGATTCATATTTCACTTGTTTCTCAAATGCGGGCATTTCATATTCCACTAATTTAAAGTGCATCATGTACTTCTCTAGACTTATATAGTCACGGGTAATAAGTACGTGCGTTGTGTGTCTTATACATAAAGTGTATCATATATGCATGTATTTGAAATAATAATACCATTTTAAATTTTATTGGGGTAAATGATAAAAATATAAAGAAAAATATGATATCAAGTCGATAGCAAACGACACTATCGTAGGAGTTAGATGATAAATCTAATGTTAAAAAATTCAAAATAATCAACAAAAAGAAAGCTTATTTGATGTCACATTATTTCTTTATTATTATTTTTTTAAGATTCTACCATTTTTCAAGTGACTAAACATACAAAATGAATTTGAAAACTTATGTAACTTATAAACTTATGATATGGCAGATGATTTATTGATAGCACTAAATCACCCTTTTTTTTCTCATCTAACATTAGAATAGCTTTTTGGACGGAATATTAACTTCGTAAAATATGTGAAAGTATAAAAATAAAATAAAAATAGAAAAACACTTGTGTGGAAGATTAAAAGGTTAAAGTCATTCATGAATATATTCATTGAACATATTAATTAAAAATAAAATAAAATAAAATGAGATGAGTTATAAATGTTAAAGAGGGGTATGAAAGTAACTTAGTAAATAAAAATAGGGATAAAAGGGGAAATCTAAAGTTTCTCATTCATTCCCCTTTTTAGTATAAGGTAATTATATTACTACTATAAAAATTAATTTCAACATCATATTTTAATTTCACCACAAATAACTTATAAATGTGATTAAAACACGACTACAATTTCACATTTCTAACCTACATTTCTAAATTAGAATTAAAAAAGGAAATAAAAAATATTCTATTCCCACCACAATCTAACCACTAATTATTCCATAAATTCACTTACCCCCCCCAAAAAGGAAAAAAAAAAGAAAAATATAAAAAAAGAAAGGAAATATATGCATCGTTAACTTTCTCACTCTCTATAACAAGTTTAGTAGTTTAGAATATTATATATATTAACGATTATTATACAGTCAAAAATTGATTTATGCATTTTTGATAAAAAAATTTTGATTGTGAATGTCATATTAGGATTCTCTATGAAATCAAAATAAAATAAATGTCACTATTCAAGGTTAAATTTTTATATTTGATGTGAAATTAAAAAAGTTAATAATAATGGCTCGTACATTGTATTTATGGCTACCCTCAGCTTTCAAATTAAGTCACCAAAGACGATAATCAAGATATAAATCAACATTCAAAAATATTAGCAAAAAAAGGGGATGGAAATAATTAAAAAAATATATAGATAAATGAAAATGATAAAATGATATTGTGGTATTGGTTTTTTTTTTTTTAATTTTTTTTGGGGGAGGTCCTAGAATAAATATTAAAATTTTAAGGTAATTTTATTTAAGGATATTTAAGCAGATACTTAAATTGTCTTTTAAGAAACAAAAAGTGTAGTAGTAATATAATTACCCTCTAATATATAGTAGACTTATTTTTGGCTAATTATATTACCACCACAAAAAAATATTTATCACACCACGATTTTAGATTATATTTTCTCTTACAAAAATAGATATTAATAAAATGAGATATGTAACTATTAGGAATGACAATAGGACGAATATTACCCGATGCTCGCGAGTACTGCTTCAGACGGGGAGGGTAATGCCCGCCCCGTTAAGTATCGGGGCAGGTACGGGGAGAAAAATTTCGCCTCAAAGTCTTACCAGGGCGGGGGGCGGGGAAGGGTTGTGGCCTCCCCGCCTCGATACCCGATCTCTCTCTTTTTTTTTTGAAAAAAATATTTTGTTCTCTATGAAGTTTCGAATCCACACGCCAAAGATGAAACTGATATGATACTTAGGATGACTTTTCATGTAGTTTTAATTTCATTTTTTCTCATTTTTTTAGTTATTTCTTAACGGGGAGGGTAACGAGTATTTTTTTTATACCCGCCCCATACCCGATTGAATCGGGTACGGGGTTGATAGGGGCAGGGGATTTCTTAATGGGGCGGGGACGGGGAAGGCATACCCGCCTCGAACCCGTCTCATTGCCATTTCTAGTAACCATTTATTTTTTTTCTTTGTAATTATTACTTCATTTGTAAATTATATCATGTATCAATCAATCCCCTTCTACCTGAAACAGTAGTCGATAATTTTTTTTTATCTAGTTTTTCGAATAATTCCTATTTATATATATGGTTATTAATATTGATCATTATTACTAATTAACATAAGCAACAAATTCCCTAGAATTCTGAAGAAACATGATAGTTGATGTTTTTCTTTTCTCTATTCTTGTTAGTATAAATTAATTTCTTGTAATCATGATTTACTCAATGAAGAAGCAATATATAAGGTTCTATGGCTAACGTAATGTTTTCCAACTTCAATTAAATAATTCCTCCAACATTATTACTTTTTCAGGTGATTGTTTTTTTCCAAAGTTTATGTGCTTATAAAATTCTTGAAAAACCCATAGTTGAATGATTTCATTCCTCCCAAAGACTTCAAAAAAGGTTTGATGCATTTATAGGATGTTTTTTCACAGATTATCCACCAAAAAAAGGCGATAGGAAAGACATGGCTGAGAGTTGTTATTTATGTTTTCTAAGAAGATAATAAGGAATTGTGGTGTGTAAAAATTTTCATCCCTCTTTAGATTAAGAGGTTAAGGAGATATTTGTAAAATAATTTGTGGTGTAACCATAAGAAATATTTCTTAATTCTGGTGGGTCTATAATGTGGTGAGAGGAGAAAAAAATATAGTATAAATATAATTATCCTATTTTATTTATTTCTCTTAGTTTTAGCTTTCAAAAAACATTAGATTCTAATTTAATGTCTATTAGTAGTTAATAGGGGTGGACAAAAAAACCGAAACTGAGAATGAATTGAAAAAACCGAAACTGGGTTTTCTAGCAAAAAATTGAGACTGAAACTGAAACTAAAATCCAAACAGTTTTTTTTAGTTTTCAGTCTAAAATCAAAAATCATCGACCTATAGTAGAATTTAGTTTTGAGTCTATTTTTTCAAAATATGATGCAATTTGTTAATAATTTGGTTATTATTTTTTAGTTTTAGTGTTATTTTTGTAATTTTATTACCATATTTAGTTTCAATATTTTTTATATTAAAATTTGATTTCATTTTTTTAATTTAGTAAAGTGTAAAATAAATTTATTATTTATTTAATTTTACTATTTATTTAATAATAATAATTTAATAATAAAATTATTAAATAAATAATTTTATTATTTATTTAATACAAAAATTGAACAAAAAATCGAAACCGAACAAAACCAAAATTGTTATGTTTTGAAACTAATAAGATCAAACCGAAACCGAATTTTTCAGTTCGATTTCAATCCCTTCACTAACCAAAATCGAAAATCGAATGCCCAGGCCTAATAATTATAATTTCTCAGAAAGAGTTAAAGTGACTCTAGCCTCTAGTTTCAAATAAGATGTTCCAAGTAATGTCTAGTAATAGATAGGATAACCACCGACGTGATGTATAACATAATATTAACTCGCACTATTTATATATATTGAAGTGAATCTACAAGACCCAAAAAAAAAATTATTCCCATATTGATTTTATCATTTGCAAAAGTAGCCACTTTCAAAACTTGTGCAAAAATATTACTATCATTATCAAATCATCTCCAATAGAATGTTTATTGGACAATTTTCTTAGTTACATCAACTACAAAACTGATGTGACGATATAAAAGTCTGCTAGATATAGACAGTGTATTAAATAATGCGGTCCTTCTAAGAAGATAGATCTATCTCCGGGGTTTGGAGGCAGATTGTGCGGCCGCCACTGCACGTACCTGCGCGGCCACACCGTGCGGCCGGGCGTTGCGGCACATTGAGGCTTATGCGTCTACATAGAAGTACCATACGGCCGAATGGACAAATTTGTCTTCGAACCCCGGAGAGAGATCTGTCTTTTTAGAAAACCCGTTAAATAATGTCCATATGTATTCACTCTTCCGGAGGCAGATCTGTCTTTTTAGAAAACCCCTTAAATAATGCCTATATGTATTTACCCTCCTATTTTTAATTCTCTCTCTTCCTCACTAATGCATCAATTACCCATATATTAACAAGTGTCTCATTATTTCGTACAATGCACACGACGATTAAAGATGTTTTATACAATTTTCACTAATTCAAACTACATAAGAGCAATTCACTTTCCACAACTAGAGATGCTCTTAGCTTTGTGATATAATCTTTAACTCAAATTTTGCCGCCAACAACAACGTGTTGGTGCCACAAGTCCTTCTATGAAGAGAATCATGGAAGAGTGGCTCTGCCATGTGGCTGTACCACATTGAGGGGTTGGGGGATTGAGGGGGGGGGAGTGACTTTCTCTTTAGAATTTCACCTGTTGCCACCTCCACTAGGCTAGTGGCCCACCCTGGCCACCTCCACGGGTGTCTTGTGCATTTGCTGTTTTGAAGCATCGCCTTCATTGCAGCCCCCTTCATGGTGGTAAAGTTTATTTTGGAATTTAGCTCGTAGATAATCATTGTAAATTTTAAGCAGCCAAAGATTTATGATTTTACCATCAAAATTGATCATTTTTTATCTTTTTGCCAAGACCCATATTAATTTACTGACATTTAAGCGGATTTTCAACACACTTGATTAATAGTTCAATTTCCCTCTTCTACCACCCTATTGTAATGAAATAATACCATTTATTTAGATAGGAGACAATTTAGTTGGTATTTTTTTATTAGATATGTAGTCAGTAGATGTCTCCATGTATTTATAATTATCCACTCATCTCCCAATGTAAAAATGTTAATTAGTTTTCAGTCTAAATAAATAGTATTACTTATTGTAATACTAAAAAAAGTGGCTATTTTTAAAATTATTGAAATTTGAAAATGATCATTTTTGACAGAGTAGGTAAATTTTTGGCTATTTGTGCAACTTTCCTCATTCTTGAATTACTAATAATAATTGTCTGGGAACATCGCGTTTCATACGTGAAAGTGGAGAAGAAAATATTTTCCAATTTTCATAAAAAATATTTTACTTAGGAGATGTGAAAATTGATTTCTCAGAAAAATGAGGAAAATTATGCTTAAAAGAATTGTATAATGGAATTTAAATTTCATTTCTATTTGCCAATCAAATGCTCAAAGATGGAAAATTTTTCAAGAATTTGATATTTTCCATGGAAAATATCTACAATCAAACACTATAAGAGAGACTTTCTTCTTTATTGACTCGACAAGTGATATATAGTTTGTCTGTTCTCACAACCATTTTCAATATTCTCTTCTTTCATTCTGATCTTACGGTCAGTATCCACCATATACTAGTAGTAGTAATAATAATAAATAAATAATACTAATAACTGAATGGGGAAGAAATTCTCATTGATTACTAAGTTCATTGAACTCATTGATTCAATTAATGTATACTTATGTATTTATATTTTCTGAATGAGTGTAAATATTACAGATTTATGTTTAATTATTTAATAATATATTTTAATAAGTTTTTCTACCTGTGCAATGCATGAGTTATTTAACTACTAGTAGTAATAATAATAATAAATAAATAAATAAATACTAATAACTGAATGGAGAAGAAATTCTCGACAAAAAAAAAAAAAAAAATGAATGGAGAAGAAATTAAGATGGACCTCACAAACAGGCCCAAACAGTTAGTCCCAGTTTACCAAAGGCCCACAATCGCCATTCGCGCTGCCCCCGGTGCCTCCAGGAAGAAGGGCACCCTTGAAGAACAGCGAGAACTATGAAATCAGAAGCTTCTTCTCAGAACTGTGTGTGTTATGGTAAGCTAATGTGTTTCAGATTTTATTTTATTTTATTGTTATACATGAACTTATTTGACTACCAAGCTGCAACCTGCTAATTATTAAGACTAATTTAAAATTGTTAAATGTATTTTATGGTAAAGCCTTTCTGAATTACAATTATCCATTTTATTGGACCGACCGCGGAGTTGTTTTTATGGGATTATTACAGTGGGGATAGCTGAATAGCTGTTCAATAATATCAGTAAATTTAAGTCGGTGCACTAACCTGATGGTTTCGAATATTATCCAAATTGAGAAGTAAACGCGCAAAATATTGAATTTTCAAGTGTAAAATGTACTGCAGTGCTTTACTGGACGTTTTTCTTGCAGGGATTATTCTTTAGTAGCTGCTGTGTTTTTCAAGAGTTTTACGTACGGTGGAATGTTAGAAAGTGGCTTAGTCAGATATGGTGTTAGTACCTTCAAAGAATATGTGGATGAAAAGACAGCAATGCCCGTGTGGAGATTGGAAATGCTTTGTAACATATGAGGGAGAGGCTAACGAGGCCAATCCATCATCCAGTTCTGTTAAAGATGGTTTTGTGTCATCTGAAGGTATGATTGCGCCCTATGTGGGAATGGTGTTTAAGAGTGATGATGAAGCGTTCGACTATTATGGAAATTTTGCTAGAAAAAACGGATTTTCAATTAGGAAGGAGAGGTCGAGGCTGAGTCCTCAATTGGGTGTTTACAAGAGAGATTTTGTTTGCTACCGGTCAGGGTTTGCACCTGCAAGGAAGAAACAGATGGGGGAAAATCAAAGGGATAGGAAATCAGTTCGTTGCGGCTGTGATGCGAAAATGTATTTGTCAAAGGAGGTTGTAGATGGGGTATCGCAGTGGTTTGTTGTGCAGTATAGCAATGTGCATAATCACGAACTTTTGGAGGATGACCAAGTGCGCCTTCTACCGGCTTATCGTAAAATTCAGGAGTCAGACCAGGAGCGTATTCTCTTGCTTTCAAAAGCTGGGTTTCCTGTACACCGTATTGTTAAGGTGCTTGAGCTGGAAAAGGGGATTCAAGGTGGACAACTCTCATTTCTGGAAAGAGATGTTAGAAACTTTATTCAGAATCGCAAGAAGGTTGTTCAAGAGAATGATGCTTTAGTGACTGAGAAAAGAGAAAATGACTTGACGGATCTTCTTGAGGCCTGCAGGGCTAGTAAAGAGGTCGATCCATACTTTGTCTATGATATTACTGTAGATGAAAAGGATAAAGTTGAGAATGTTGCTTGGTCTTTCAGAGACTCAGTTCAAGCATACAACATTTTTGGCGATGTGGTTTATTTTGACACCACATATTGCTTAATGACATATGGTTTACTCTTTGGAGCGTTGCTCGGCATTGACAATCATGGAAAGGTTATCTTATTTGCTTGTGCCTTATTGCAGGATGCAACCCCCCGTACATTTGCTTGGGTTTTGCAGGTTTTGCATTTAAAATCTTTAAGTTCGTTTTACTTATTTTATGATGTAAGATAGTGACAGTGGTTTTCTCTATCACTATAGGCTTTTCTCCGATTTATGAAAGGAAGGTATCCACAAACAATTATAACTGATATTGACCCTGTTCTCCGAGAAGCGGTTAGAAGTGAATTGCCTAATACCAAGCATGTTATTTCTTTATACAATATTCTGACCAGATTGTCCAGTTGGTTCTCTCATCCACTTGGACCAAGGTTCGTTGAATTCAGATGTGAGTTTGAAGCATTGTGTCATTTAGAAAATACAGGTGAATTTGACTATCGGTGGAATCAGATGGTTTCTGAATTCGGTCTTAATTCAGATAAGCACATTGTTTTGCTCTTTTCTGTACGCATGTGTTGGGCATTATCGTACACCAGGGATTACTTTCTTGCACGGATAGTTTCATTGTCATATTCGAAATCTGTAGATGCAATTTTGAGAGGACTTTTCAAAGCTGAGACCCGTCTGCGTGGCTTCTTCGAGCAGGTACAACATATTTTATATGGATTTCTAAATTGCAATTTAGCCTCTAGATGCCCACTTGAGATTTGTTGACTAATGCTATGTAAAATCCCCCTTCCGTCTGTCTTTGTGATTTGTATTTATGGTGTTTCCCATTTGACTTTTGCAGATAGGAATTTCATCACATACTAAAATCCAGACTCATGAAGAGGCACAGTTTATGCACCTCAAAACTTGCTTGCCTATGGAAGAGCATGCACGTAATATTCTTACTCCTTTTGCATTTAATGCATTACAGCAAGAGATGGTCCTAGCAATGCAGTATGCCGCATCTGAAATGGCAAACGGATCTTATCTTTTGCGCCACTTCAAGAAGGTAGATGGAGAAAGACTTGTTATATGGATACCAGAAGATGAACAAATTCACTGTTCTTGTAAGGAATTTGAGTCGTCGGGGACTTTGTGCAGGCATGCCATTCGTGTACTCTTGGTCAAGAACTATTTTCAACTCCCAGACAAGTATCTTTTGAACCGATGGAGACAAGAAAACTCACTTATTTGCTACAGTAGAGAAAGTAAACAAAGTAGCAGTGATGAATGGTTTCAGGAATTTAATTCTCTAACTGGAAAGTTGTTTTCTGAATCATTGCTGAGTAAACAGCATTTTGATTCTGTCCGTAGAGAACTTACAAAAGAAGTTACTAAACTCATTAATTGGGTGAGAGGTACGCCAACTGTTGATGAAATTGTGATGAATGTAACTGATTCACCCACTAATGCAGTGTGAGAGCTGTGTATATAACTGTGAGATATGACTAACGGGAGTTATTTGTTATTGGAAACAAGACCTCCCAACATATGGAAGCAAGAGGTGCTGGACAGGCTGCAAAAGCCATGTGTTTCTACCACTGGAGAAAAGGCTGGATAGACTATCTCTATGAACTATGAACACACGATCTATAATAACGTTCAGATACTGAGATAACAGGTGATAGACATCATGGTTGTAAATTTTAAGTATAGCTAGCTGGCCGTGAAAGACATCTGTGTTTTGAAATGAATCGATTGAAATCCTGCAATGAATGGTTGAAGAATTTAACTCCTGGTGCGAGGTTTAGATGCTGTAAATACGTATAAATTAATTTTCTAGGATGACAAAGAGTTTTTTTCATTTGTAGGTAGATCTTAGTTCCCATCCCCATTATTGGAGATGCATTGTTGATTCTCTTGTTGATATCTTTTAGTGACTGGTGAGGCTGTTTTTCTATATTCACATTTTCTTCCGATCTATATAAAATGTGGAAAATTTTCCAGACAAATGTATATTCTGCAGAACAAATATTTTTTTCTATTTATCTGTCTTCTACCTCAGTAAATAATCTTTACATTTTGACGGGATGCAAGTTTGGATGGAAAGTTTTATGCTTCTGGTGCTGTTTGATGTATATTGACCCCCTATCCTTGTCATCTAATTAAACTTTTGGATGTAACCTCTCCCTCAGATCCTTGTCTATCTCACCCCAAATACTCCACGTTACTTGCTAGTTTCTTTGGTGGCCATTGATGATAGCTTGGACTTTTATGGAAGTTCCCTGATTTTGGGATAAACATCATTTACATGCACTGAGCAGTTTCCATGAAGTTGATTGCACTTTCTGATTCCATTGATTTATCTTTTCCTTTTTCACTTTACAAGTATTATCCCTGTAACTATTATCCCTGTAACTATTCTATTACTAAGGGTAAAGTTTAAGGAATGAATAATTTAAGTTTGACCATCCTTGTGATTACCGTCTTTTAAGTTTGAGCATAAAGCTATAACCACAAGTTGGTTATTGAGTAATTCAGAGATTATACCATGCGAAGGTGAATAATGCATTTTCCACTATGTTCATTCTCTAACTGAAACAAAGAAAAGTATGCACTCGGTAATTGATGGCATTTCATATCAACTATTTGATTGAATATAATTGATGGTAGCTCTGATCAAATTTTTGATTGATTTGTTTGTTTGATTTGTCCTTATCAATGTTCATGCTGTGAAAGATTTAGGATGATTCTTGCCAATGGCCTCGTGCTCCATTTTACGATTTGGCCACCCCTAGTAGGATAAGTTTCTTCTCCTTTTTGGGCTAACGGCAATCTCATGTTCTTGCGCAAAAGAAATTTCTCTTGAACAAAAGAAATTGTATCTGATTCTTTGAATGTTGAAAAGCAGAAATTCACAATCAATAGTTATGACTTTCACTATTTTCTCGACTTTCAGTTGGATACTTCTAGTTTGCTGGTTCTGAGGCAGATCTTTCACCTGCTCATCTGTAAATGAAGTTGCTGGTAAGCTTTTGCATGATTTAATAAGTTTGAACTTCCAAGCCAGGAGGAACTCCGAATTTCCATCACATGTTCACATTTCAAGTAAATAGAAACAATAATTAATGATGAAAATGAGTGACTGATCTTTTGGACCACACAATTTAGGTACCCCACCATCTTTCTTAGTGCTTTAAGTACATAATGAGGACCACACAATCTATTGCCACAAAAAATCAGGCCGCAGGGAGCAGCATGTTCCTTGATTTATTCTTTAATAGCAGATCTGGATTGTCAAACCTTTGCTTGGAACCGTTGCTGATTTTCCTTAGTTGTTGCTCAATTAACTTGGATGGACCCATATCCTTTTTCATTCATGATTATCAGTGGTCTCGTAATTTGATGCATATCCATTATTGTCCCTGCTATTTGAATGATTTTATCGAGTAGATTTTCATTTGGTTTAGATTCCAGAAAGAAAAAAGACATGGCAAGATTGAGCGGAATTACCTGTGCTGACCGTTTGATGCTTGTTGAAATTGTAGAGCACTTAAAGAACCAGAATTTAATGGATATTTTTTTTTAATGCAATTTTATTTTTTTTCCTTTAAGCTTTGTATTCTTGAAAACCCTAGTGAAAGATCAATCTTCCAAGTAAGAGTTCGCCGGTGCTAATTTTTGAGTCAACAAATTTGCCTATCTTCCAATATTTTAAAATATTTGATGACTAAAATTTGTTCTTCGGCCACCGTGCAGTTCCATGATAACTGCTAATTCTTTGGATGCAATTCTTTTATATTTTTGGAATCTAACCCATACACAAACCAAACTTCCAATGAAATTTTTTCTGGTGATAACTTGTGATTCAACACTTATATTCCAATAAATTTGCTGGTGATAATTTGATTATAGGGCTTCTCCGCAGTTCCATTTCTATGAAATATTATAAATTTGAGGAGGTCAAGGGGCAAAACTAAGGCCGTTGTTGGACTTAATCATGTGAGAATCTACTTTACCAGTTATTTTCATTGGATATGAATCAATTACTTGCATGGCTAATGGAGGCACTACTAGTTTTTGCTTTCAGAGAAAGGGGAACTAACATGCAAGATCAGGTTCTGCGACAAATAAAAAAAAAAAAAAAAAAGGAAAACCAAGTATGGGGAGCTGAATTACTAAACCGCATTGTCCTGCGTGGAAGATAGTTCATTGCTATATTTAAAGGAGACTTTGAACTTGTTGATTTTATCGTTTTGCTTTGAAGAAGGGGTTAATTACACTCTACAAGTTGGTGGGCTTCAATTCTGATTTCTTCCTTCATCTTCTTTATAAATTCTTCAATCTTCTTGTTCAGTTCATCTGTGTTTACATTCGCATAGTTCCTTTCTTCCACTGGTGAAATTCCATCTATAGTTGTACCGCCCTCTACTTCATCAATGTCTTCTTCTTCTTCACTCTCTGTGATCAATGCTTCACTTATTCGTTCTCCAGTTTCTCTGCAGAAAGATCCATGGGATTCTGCCTCTTGCTTCCTTTCTTCTAAACCTGCAACATTATCTGGGGCAGAGTATTCCACATATGCTTCATGATCTTCCACTGTTACCTCTTCCGCTACAGCCAGTTCAGAAAATTTCTTGGAGCCACCGTTATAAAGAAAGCCAGGACTAGAGGAGCTAAAGCTCAAGTTCTTTGCAAGAAAAGCCAGGATGCCATTGCAAATCAGAAACATGAACTTTCTATCCAGAGCATAAGCAACTAGAGGGAAAATGAAAGTTGAAAATCGAATATCACTAGGATAGGGGGAGAAGAAAGAGAAACCAAGGACCTGACACACTGAGATGGACAACAGTGATAATGGTACTAGAAACTGCAATTTCTTCTTGATAAACTGTTTGTTCCTGTGGGCTTCATTAGTTGATCGAACCGTGGAGTCTCTATCTTGATCCATATGTGGAGCAACTTGAAGAGAAGATAGTGAGCTGATTTCTGAGGAAAAATGGCTTATAGTTTATGGGGGTGATGAGTTCCTTAATATTCCACCTGCTATATAATTGCAGCAGTTATTTGGTTTCTGGTATAGCCTGAAAGGAATACCATTTAGATGTGGAGATGGAATATTTATGACTAGAACAATCAGGTAGGTCCGCGTACAATATTAAGTAAATCACTTGTTTATTTTATTTTTTGAGTTTTTAGTTTTACAGAATAAATGAGAACCTGAATAATTCATGGGTGGGTGGTGTAATGCATGGGAATGGGGATCCAGCTTTTTCTGAAGTTTCTAGGGGTTTCCATTTAATCGTTTATGGTAGGGTTAATTTCACAAAAGATCCTCAGCCTTTGAGTTAAGAATCAATTTCATTTTTAACTTTTTTTTCACTCTCTTGAGTCCCCAACCTTTCATAAATACACACAATAGGTCATTTTTAACACTATTCTCCCAACTTTTCATGAAAAATAACGGTTATAATTTTTTAACTTTTTAATTTCATAAACAAAATATTTAAAAATATTAGAAATAATAAAAAATAACAGTTATACCTTTTTAACTTTGCTGCCGTTTCCGACAGTGCTTTTGGAGGGGGTTAATCCTCTCTAATTGCCGTCGTCCGACAGCAAATGGAGAGGGATTCACCCCCTATTTCTGCCGTCGGAAATGGCAGCCTTTGTTGTCGTTTCAAGAGGCAAAATGGCAGCAGTCTGCTTTCTGGCAGTGTTTTTTAGGGGGGAGGGGGGATGAATTCCCTCCATTTCCTGCCGTGGCAAGAAATCCCATTTTGGCAATCGGAAACGACAGGGGTGGGTGTTTTCTTTTTTCTTTTTTTCCCTTAATATTTTTACTATTTTAAATGTTTTATTTATAAAATTAAAAAATTATAAGGATATAACCGTTAATTTTCATGAAACATTGAGGGATTAGTTCAAAAGGGACCTATCGTGCGCATTTATAAAAAGTTTGGGACCCAAGAGAGTGAAAAAAAGGTTGGGACGAAACCGATTCTTAATTCAAACGTTTGGAACCTTTTGTGAAATTAACCCTTTATAGACTGTAGTATTACTTAAAGCTTGTTTGAGTGCTCTTCCGATCTCTAAAGTTGGGGAAATTATAATAAGGAAAGAGGTAGAATATATATTGAAAATGGAAAAATGTTTGAAATATGTAGTTGTAATTGAGCAGTTGTCAAATTAATAGTAGGTAAAATTATAAATTGTTACTTATTTAGATATTTTGATGCATTCCGGTTTGAGTTTACATAAAATCTAGTTTGTGAATATCACTTTCTACCCAAAATTCTCATTCTAGAGAATGATACTCCTATGTATTTGAATACATCTCATAGTTCCAATTTCACATGTCAGATGTATAACAGGAGATTATTTTCACACAATAGTCTAGATGATTTTATCTAGGATTTAAGAGTCTAAACATCATGTGACCTTCTCGAATATCGATGGCTAAGTCGGAAAATTGGTTTTGTAGTATTGGTCCCCTTTTCTGGAACTGTTATTAAATTTGGAACTAAATTTTGTCAAAATAACTCACTCGTATAAAAAAATTTCAAGCACTCACGACACGATGGGGCATAATACTTATCACTATGTGATTTAAGGAGGGAGACGAGTGGTGATATGTTGATGGAGACGTCTGGTACCATTGCGGCACCAAAAACTTACAAGGAAAACACGCCTATCCCAAGCCACCTTGCCTATCAATTTCTATAGTGTCTCGGTGTTGGTAGTCCGTTTAACAACTCTACATAGATAGTTGAGATACAACTAGTATTTTTTCTTTCTTCCTTATATATATGGACATCTAAAGGCTGTTCAATTTTGTGTCATTGTTTTTTTAATTAAAAACTCAAATTTAGAAGCCAAGTCTGTTGATATGTTTATAATAGGAACGGACAAGTTATCAGTCATTCACATGGGAGGTTGGTCTTTACACTTCTCTTGATACTCAGTTATTGAAACGTATATTGAATGGCCAACCTAGGTTGAACATTCTAGTTTTGTCGAGGAGAAGTTGAGAGAACAAAATAATATCATACCATAGTTTTTTTTTTCTTGTTGTTGCCTATGCCTAATCTAGACACATTTTAAATTTGTCTAAGGAAGAACGTCTTTGAACGAGAAAAGTGGAGCCAAGAAAATAGAGTGACATTTTCAGGATAAGCTAAGCTATGTCACGTGTAGATCTAAAGAAGCAAGGCTAACCTAACTAATTCCGAAAAGAGAGATTGCATAAAAAGTTGATTCTAATCGAACACGTTAGTAAACACATGAGATCCATGTCAGTACCAACAATTCTATGAAGAGAACACTCTTTAAATTACTGGTAAATTTTCATATAAAAGTATCACAAGGATACTGTCTCCGGAACATTCTAGTAGCTATAGTCATAAGAAAAATCAGACAAGCCAACCATAGCTGATACAACCTGGGAAACTATTAAAATGCTTCCTCCAATAATTGTCAAGATCAAAATTGCAGATATGGGATTTCTCAGTAACTCCAAAATAGGCTGAAAAACAGTGTAAATAACACCAGTACTTACTGTCAGAGCATACAGTGCATATCTCCTCATGTTGTCCCAGAAATCTTCCAACAATGGCCCTTCAGGCCCCAAAGCCAGAGCCTTCTCCTCATCAATCCCCATAAGAAGAATAGCCAGACCCACAGAAATTGTTCCCAAGATTATCATTTTTGAATACCCTTCTGAGCTAATTACTTGCAAAAATCTGTCTGATGAGAAGTTCTGGGACTTTGGGGGAATTTCTAGCATGTGGGATTTCTCAAAATGGCTGGGATTTCTGGTATGAATAATTCTTTGTCTAGGGATTCTTGTTTTCTTAAGATTTTGTGATGAGGACTCATTTTTTGTTGGATGAGTAAACTGTGATTTGGCTTTGAGTGGGATGAAGAATGATGGAAGATTTGCAGTTGGAGTGCTGAGATTTGAGTGCCTGGGGAGATGAAGTTGAAGCCTCAGAGTTTTCATCTTTGTTGCGCAGCACCCTTGAGTTGAGAACAAGTTCGTTTTAACTTGAATTTGGATGGGTAGTGGTGGTGGTTCTGCTTATGGCTTATCTTGTAAAGGGACGTTATAGGTCATGGCTAAGATTTGACTCGGCAAATCAAACAGAGAGAAATTACAGTTCCCTTTTTCAAAATCTCTCCAAAGTTTTATTACGAAACATCTTACTAATTGTGATTTGTATAAAATACATATAACATATATCTACACATGTCATGAGGACACATGTCATGAGGAGTAAGAAAAACCTTAGGAAAGTTTTTGAAAATTTCCCATTATATGAACCATCAGAAAGAAAAACTTAAGATGCAAGAGGACAAAAAATGCCCTTTTAATAAGGAATTAATTTAGTATCTAGGATGAATTTTGTTAAGAAAACATGAAAGCACGGGTGAAATTGTCAAGAATTTAAAGGTAAGGATCAATGGCACAATAATGTCCAAAGGTGGGGGACCTTGTAGGCCAATTACCCTTAGGGGTGTCCTCAATATAGAATTTGAAGAAATTTCTGAGTTGTATGGATTCTTATGGAATTCATGAATTTTAATAGAATTCCACAGAATCCATAAGATTCTATAGAATTCTATACTAGAGATTTCTATGAATTTTTAACGAAATTTGTAAGATTTAAAAGAGGTGTTCCCACGAAATTTGATCAATAGAATTTTATATTATTTCGAATAAGTAACATCTTTTTTCTTTCGTTTCTGTTTCTATTTTTGTTTTTTTGTTTTGAAGACTGCAGGTAACCAATTTTAAAAGCATTTAAAAAATTATTACTTAGATCATATTAGTATCTTTGAATTTTTTTGATGGGATTGTATCTGAATTTAAACGTTTAGCAAAATTTTTCTTTTATCTTATTTTATTTTTACGTAAGTTGGATGTGAATTTGAAAAAATATATATATATACATATATAACTTCATACTCAATGATTAAAAAATTAGAAAAAGTAAAAATATTCAAACTATGTCATTAAAAAATAAACATTTTAACATTTGTTTCGTTCAAATAAAATAAAAAAATATATAGTTTTTAAAACTAAAGTAGACAAAGATAATAAAATCTCATTATACTTTCTATACGAATTTGTTATGAAATTATACTGTAATTTGCTAATACTTTCATTTTTAACATTCATTTACTTTGCATAGGTTAAATCTAAAGTAATTGTAAAAAAATCGTGTGACGAAGAAAAAAACAAGTTTTTGCTCACTTGGATTTTAACTACTAAAAATTATGAAATTATTTTGAATTTTAATATCAGATTATAATAATCTCTCATCTCGTTCACTAATAATTTTTTTCATATAGATTAATTATAATTAATTTTTTAAAAACTAGAAGGAAGGAAAAATAAGCTTTAATGTGAGAATATATTATTCTGGATATTGACTATTTATTTTACACAAATTCATGAATGTGAATAATTGTCTAAAAGCTAAAGTGAAAAAAAAAATGAGTTTTGATAATTTATAGTTATAATTTTTTTATTAATTATTTGGGTTTTAAAAAAAAATTGAAATACATGAGAATCCAAAGGTAGGAGACTGGATTTTGGTTGAAATCATGTAAGTGTATTTTTAATTCTCGAATCCATAGAATTTCATAGAAATCTACCATTTAATAAAATCTATGAGAATCTGTAAGAAATTGAGGACACTGGAATTATATAGAATTTATAAAATTGAAAACACCTGACTTTTGTAGAATCTAAAAATTCTAAATTGAGGATAGCTGGATTTTTAAAATCAATCCAATTCCATATTGAGGGCACATCTCTCAAACATACTATAAAAATCTACGGTGTTCTCTTAAAAAGATGCAAAGAAGGTCTAAATATGAATATAATTAATCGAACAAAGATATAAAATTTATTGATTATTGACCGAACAAAGGTTTAAAATTAAAAGTATTTAAAAAAATAAAAAATAAGAGGAAAAAAATTAAAGTTTATTTATTTTCCGGATTTCACTTGTCGCTCCATTTATATTCTCCCTTTAAAAAGATGTTTTATTTTTATTTTTCAATAATGCTAATTATTTTCAAACCTTTATTTACAATTATTTTTAATTTTAAGGTGTAAGTGGACAAAAATGCCCTATTAATAATGAACGAATTAGTACCAAGAATGAATTTTACTAAGAAAATATGAAAGTAGGGGTTAAATCACAAGAACTTAAAGATAAAGACCAATTACACAAAAATATCCAAGAGTAAAGACTTTTTGTGTCAATTACCCGTGTGCCGAACATGAGGCTCTACCTTTTTATGAACCAATAAAAAAAAAATAAAAAAAAAAAAGGAAAAATACACATTTTTTGGTGGTAGTCAGTAGCCTGGTAGTCAGTTTTGACTTTTGCATACATGAAAAAGCCCAAAGGTGGGCTCTTGAAAAAAAATTCACCAACTTAATTTATTTTTAGAAAAAAGAAAAAAGAAGGAAAGCCTGATAATTCCACATTTCCACTTTGAAAAATTAATTGACCTGACAGATGTGATATAATACTAACTGCTAGCAGAGTCTCATTATTTGTAGTTAATTATTCAGATAATCTTTACAAAATAAGATAAATAAATCTTTAAATTATTTTTCTCCAATCATACAATGCGTAGGGATAAGATTGTAAATTTTTACCTCAATTTTATAAAACATTGCCTGAATAACTACCTATAAATAGTATCTTTCAATAGCTAATGTGATTTGAGCTGCTAGTGTGATTTAAAAAAAAAATGTAAGATATTTTGATACTATACCACATCACTATCTAGTACCATTATAACATCTAAAAACACTTCCAATATGAGTGAAAATGAGGGAATAAGACAGATCAAAAAAAAAAAAAAAAAAAAAGAAAATGAGGGAATAAGTGTCAAAGAGTAAAATGAGTGAAAAAACCAAATGAGGGGCCAACTTCCTCTGGAGTTTTCACCCCACAATTTTACGCTTTTCACCCCTACAATAGCTTGGTGGGGGCAAACGTGAATTTGAATTTTTTCCCCTAAAAACATTGGAAATGCTCTAAGTGCCCCAAACAAATGATGAAACAACACATAGCAAGTCTTCCTGCATCTCATTCCTTGAACATGGACAAATATATTTTCCACGATGTTTGCTGTTAACCGCCAGATAAACAAAATCAAGGCACATACAGGCAACAAGGATCCATTTGGAGCAAAATAATGATGAAAGATCAAAATATAACTTCCTTAAAAGGTGAGCAACAGTGTTTTATACCGGCAACTTAAACACATATCAGCTATTATAACGGGTTATCATCATATCCTAATACAAACAAGCTTGGCACATACGATTCTTATAATTTCATTTACAGGTGAACAGAAGAAACCCAAGCTGAACCAACCCCTCAAGAATAATAAAATAAAGTCGATCTTTCAGCTGGTTAATAATTAATACATGCAAGATCATCAAATGGATATCAGCAAAAATCTGAATGGATAATACATTTGATTTGGTGGAAGCTGCATTGAGATGTCACTGCTGAACTATGCCCTTCTTCAACAGCATATCATAAACTCTGTCGATTTTGGTTGGCTCGATTTGGAAAAAGGAATAGGCATCGGATTTCTGATTGATATTGCCGCTCATCATTTGTATTGTCATGAATTCCAGCATTCTCAGATAATGATGGGGCGGTAACCTGAGCTCACGGCACAGTTGTTTCTCCTGCCAAGATAACATGGTCAGACCAGAAAATAAACAATTGATACCCATTTGGGATGGCTTCCCAAAGTCAAAAGAAGCTTCTGATATTAAGAATTTGTAAAGCCTGTTTGGATATTTTCTGAAACTGCTTTGTCAGCTATGAGGAGCTCCTAAAGGAAGTTCAAACTGACTTTATTAGGAAGCTCTTGTGCAAAAAACTAAGAGTTGAAGCAGCTATCCCAAACACGCCCACAAACAAATCTGATTATTAAGCAGGTCCTTATATCAAATGTGTTGAGGACTAATTTCCAACAAATGAAACGTTTGTCATTATCTAGAGACACTGCATCAGTCTTTTAACTAAGTCAATCAACCCAGGCCTGTTGATGGCATTAACTGGACAAGTCACATAGGTAAGCTTTTGATCAAATGATAGTTTTTCTTCTTCTCTAGTAACGAAGAAAGTAGAAGCCCAGTGCTAAATTATCTTTGCTTTGCAGGAAAGGGAGCTGCATACTTACAGATTCTGATAGCAAATCTGCTCCAGATAATGGCACAAAATCCAAATCAGTGAGTGAGGAGGAATTAGCCTGCCCAGCAGATGTGTTTGAGTATGTGTTCAGTGAATCTGAAGAAACTGGCACATTGAGACTTTCCTGACTGCTTGGACCAGCCTGAGAATCCTTTCTGTGACCACTATCATCAGCTCTTTTCCTTTTCTGTTCAAGATATCTATCAGCTTCACCAGAGGAACGACATCCAGCCGCCTGTGCTTCCTGCATATCCATTTTTGAAAGACAGCATGAATATTATACTTGATTGTCACTGATCAAGTTAAAAAAATGATTACACATTCTGAAAGTCAACTTCCTGAACCAACCTCCACTCCAGATTATTGTTGCTTAGTAACCAGCCGATACTGATCACATATTGGTACAAACACCAAAGGAAAAGCAGTTGTAACTTTGAGGAATTATTATTATTATTATAGATAAGCACATCTATTGCTATCCTAGCTTAAATCAGGCAGAGCGTATGTCACAGATTTAATAATAAACTAACAGATCTGTTAAGATTCTGCCTTCCAGTGAAATGGTTTCGACAAACCATGCAGATGTGAAAAGCTTGTTGCACCAGTAAAAATAGTTAGAAGACATCGAAAACAATCAAATATTGGTTGTTTATTTAGAAAACATATTAATTAGGTTTCCCCGTCAAATATACAAGTATAAAAAGGGGAGGAAAAAATTCGAAGATCTGTTTTCACTCAGTGAATAAAGGTTATTGCTATATATTTACCTTGAGTTCTCGAATTCTTTTCAGAATACGATGTTCTGATACAACAGTTTTAAGTAATTCTTCATGCTCCTCCTTGGAATGAAAACGCATGAAGACATCATATCGTCTGCATAAATCCTTTTCTTCTTGAGAAAACTCCTCCTCAAAAGAACTAGGATGTAGCAAATTCCTTTCGAGAATGAAATCTTTCCTGCGCTTCCTCTCATCAAGTCTGACAACAATGAGATGAACAGTGAACTCAATGATAACATGTCCCGGAAAATAATAATGAGCTAAAGATAACAGAACAGCACAATTTAATCAAACTGAATGAATCTCTCTGGTGGGGTGGATGAGAGTGACAAATTAAGCATATTCTTAAAAATAACGTCTCATTCGCTCCACAAACTGAACTGCTTTATACCTAAAACAGTCACATTTCTTTCCTATTATTCTTCTCATCTTTTCCACTGATATGAAGAATAAAAAGGGGTCCACGGCACATGGAAAAGATTGAATATATTCCTTCACTCAATGTCGTCAATGCACTTATCAGTATAATAAATATAGACAATGATGCAAAAAATTACCTTTTTGAATATATACGGAGGACACGTAATTTCAGCTCACGCTCTTCTTGTGTGTCAGTGTCCTTGAATTCCATATCAGCCAGCAACTGCTCAGCATCGTTATCATATTCAGGATCAAATTCTTGCCTTTTCGGGTTATAACCACTTAACTCCAACAAAGAAGGACCCTCATCCTCAGCAGATTTAGGTTTCTTGCTCCCAAAACTCCGGCCTGATAGATGATCTGCAAGAAATAAGAAAGTGTATAATTGACAACCAAATGGATAGTTATAATTTGATTAAAAAATTCAATGACAGCAGAAAGCAAAGGTAATTAGGTACCGTCCATTTTTAAAGAATCAGGCTGATCCTTGACCTGAACCATGTTTGGTGCCTTTTTATTGACTGTAGTTCCTGCAACATTTGTACTATTAAAATGAAAATCTTTGTTATAGAAGAAAAAAGAGAATATTAATGGGTCTGATATATCTGTATTTAATATTTATACAGATCTAACCTAAATCTCCTTGCGCTAAATATCTTAACCAAATCTAGATCAGAAGTTCATCAGATCAGATAAACTCAACCTGAATCCTTGACCATTTACTCTCCGGCCTTCATATGCAGTTGGATTCAGGTTGTGAATCTTAGAGCTTGTTTGATTCTCTATATCAATTCTCTTTATAATTTCACTTACCATTGATTTGACTACTGATTTGACAACTGCTCATTTATAACCACAAATTTCAAACTCCTATTAAATCTACACCACTCATTTCACCTCATTATAATTTCTCATTATAAACAATGTCAATAATGAGAATCAAACAGCCACTATTAATAAAACACGATCCTAATGAGATTTGCATAATCATCATTCAACTCGTACATATAAGTAGACTGGTAAAAGTTTTTACTTCAAATGAAAGTACCTGGGTTTGAAGCAGAAGGTAAACGACCAGAAGGACCATTTTTATAGGAATCTTCGATTCTGAAAGTGTTTACAGAAAAGATCAGAACACAGACTTCTGAATAAAAATACAACATATATAAAATAACAGGAAACAAGTATACTTGACTCTTGAAGGGGAAAATGAGGATTCCTCCTTTAGTGGAAGTTCACCTGTCACAGAAAGCCGAAGTATGATAAATACCTTTAAAAGCTATAATAAATGCATCCTGTAGCATCTGAATGCCAAAATTTGTCACTTAAAGTTGTCAACAAGGCACAGAGAGCTGAATGTGATGGAGTAGCAATTTGGAATGGCATTTTCAAAATTCTGATATTATATTCAACAGTTCCTCTTGTTCTATTTTACGAGGCAAATCATCTTAACTAAAAGTTAAACATAAAGAATAACCTGTAAGAAAAAGAAAGAAGTTTTTAGCTTCCTGTGTGATTGAATCTGGCAGAAGATGCAAGGATGGCAGGGGAAATTACTATCTAAAGTAGAAAGGATGATTCTGATAAAGACAGTTGCTCAGGTGATTCAGGCATCTTGCATGTCTATCTTCATGTTGCCAACTTTTTTGTGTGATGAATTACAAAGGCTTATGAATTCGTTTTGGTGGGGTAGGAGAGAGGACAACCAATGAGGAATTAATTGGTTAAGAACAGAAAAACTACGTGTGAGACAAAAGTTTAGTGGTATGGGATTTCGAGATTTGCATGCCTTCAATTTGACCATGTTGGGGAAACAGGGATGGAAACACTCATTTCGCAACCGGAAGCTCTTGTCAGTCAAG
>CAVNYN010288959.1:0-12513 GCA_963692815.1 Nyctanthes arbor-tristis | reverse complement strand
TCCTCCTTTAGTGGAAGTTCACCTGTCACAGAAAGCCGAAGTATGATAAATACCTTTAAAAGCTATAATAAATGCATCCTGTAGCATCTGAAAGCCAAAATTTGTCACTTAAAGTTGTCAACAAGGCACAGAGAGCTGAATGTGATGGAGTAGCAATTTGGAATGGCATTTTCAAAATTCTGATATTATATTCAACAGTTCCTCTTGTTCTATTTTACGAGGCAAATCATCTTAACTAAAAGTTAAACATAAAGAATAACCTGTTACATAAAGGGTTGACTAGGATTGAAGTCAGCCATTGGAAACATTGCCAAATAAAACTAGTTAAATACACCCATCATGCTTTCAGTTAATGCATTTTAATGTATACGAGACATGAAAGTAAAAAAATATGTCCCCACACAACACAGAGAGAGAGAGAGAGAGAGAGAGTGTGTGTGTCTGTGTTGGGGAGGGGGAATGGGCTATCGAGAAAAGTTACCTTTTTTATCCTCAAGGAGTCCTTTAGCCATGGCAAGCAATTCTTTTCTGTTTTTGCCAACAACATGAGTCATGTCCTGAGAAATGAGTTGTGCTTGAGTCATTTTCAATAAAGGAAAACAAATCTTGGACTAAATTAGTTTTTACATCAACTGTACCGGTAGAGGGAAGTAAGGAGAGTTTAGGTAAGCATTCCTATAATGTTCAATGCACACTTCCTTTGTCTTTGTTCCCACATGCTCAGCAACTTCTGCCCAGTTTCCCATGCCATACATCTCAATCCCCTAATTATATGACATAAGAGATCGGAAGAGCGTCGTGTAAACTGAGATAATCCATCTGAAAAAGAAATGAGACTGTTTTACCGATCAAGGAGATGAAAAATTACAAAACTTAAGAGAGATTAGAAAAAACCTCCAAAAGTAACATTTCTTCATCAGCATTCCAATCCGGACAGATGAGAGGAAATGATAAGATGTCCTGTTTCAATTAAAGTAGCAAAATCGTAAACACCATCAAAAGTTACGTCCTCTAGTTACATTCAGCAATATATTGCACACAAGAGTTACATGACAAGGAAAATAACGAGTACTATTGGAAAATATGACAAATGTCAAGAAAGAATATAACACATGATCGATATGACAATGGATCTCAGACAGTGACAGAAGGCACATTATTCCCTTCTTTCCTCATGCTATATGAAACAGTTATCATATTGCTTTATCTTCTACAACAAAGTTAATATAAATCATTGATAGTGGGTGGCAAGTGATTGAAGGGAGAATGCCAAAACGACTGAACAAGCAAATAAGCCATCCAAGTTTACAGGCCCTCTTAGGTTTCTACTTTCAGTTGAAAATAAGAACTGGTAAAAACCATTTTCATCCACATATATTTTTTCTTTTCTATTTTAAAATAGTAGTACAAGTAAAATAGAGCCAGAGGGTCACAGGTTAGAAAGAACTTGGAGTTTTCCTTGTGTCTAAACATTCTCTCCCATTTTTTAAATGAAACCGAAACCAAGATAAAAGTGCACCATATGAAGCACCATCTAACTGTTTCAGATAAAGAGGCAAATGGAATGAGATTTCAGAAGGAATCAAAATGCAAAATGTTTTGCAAGTAAAAACTTTCAGGTTCCATTGAAACATATGGAACGACATAATTATTTGGAACAACTGAGATAAGATAAGTAACTATCGACTTAAATAGATGGATTTTTTGCATTAAGTTTTGTAAAAGTACCATCTTCAGATGGTAGTACTGACCATAACCCTGTAAGGGTGATTGCTTTTGTGTGGATGAACCTCGGCACCGACTGAGAAGCATTCTATGCATAAGTCAAAATCAGAACATACAGCACACTTGATACGAATTCGCCCTGTGATGTCTTTGTTACAATAATTACAATGGTAGAGAGCTCTTTTCCCGTCACTGCTTCCTTGACCTTAGTACACAACAGCCAATGTAATACACATGAGGGAAAAAAAAAGGAAGCAAGTGAGAAGTAAAACTTGTGGTAAAAGAAACACAGCACCTAAACTAGAAAATCACATTCTAGAAGGAAGACTAGTATACATCTAACCCATAATCAAAACTAAGTTTCAAATGGATGTCGGTACTGAATCAGACTGGCTAAACTGCCAAAATTAGAAATCATCCATATCACATCCAAATTTTCATTGATAATCAATTTCATCGATAATTGATAAGATACCACGTATACTGTTCTGAGACATCATAGTTTGTGATAGCTGCAGTTCTCTCACTCATGAATATTAATATCAACTTGAAGGGAAAGCAAGTTACCTACAGTAGCAGATTCGATATTTTCCCCACTTGATGCATTCTTTTTTCTCCTTGATCTGAAAGTACACAAGCATTTCAGCGGAATATGGTTAACTACTGTTCTGTGAAGCTGAAAGCTAGTAAATACTAAATAAAATTGTCCATAGCATTCGAAAATAATGTGTAAAACTTGAAATTGGTAAACTCAATATAAGTGTCGCTAAATTTTGTACAACAAAATTAATCCCAGGAGAAGTTAAAATTTTGGTGAAATTCAATTTCAATATACTTTTAGAGAAACCTAATGAAACAGTCACGGCACACAGTTGAAAATGCAAAGTGAACATCTCTTGTTACTTCACAGTCAAAAAATACAGAAAGGGCAAATTTGATCAAGCACAAACCCATATCCCCAAAGATCAAAGCTTTATAGCAAATGTAAGAAAACAGCTCAAATTAATAACAAAACAGAACTGCATAATTATTACAGAACCACGATACCATCTTATCGGACACTAAATTACAACTCATTTGATATAATGTGCATAACCATCAATAATACATCCAGGATAAAATATAATGAAGATACAAAATTAAAGCACGACCTTTGACTGGGATCTTCTTCAGCACGGAAATTTCCACGGGAACGACCCATTAAATTTTCAGGTAAATTGCAATCACCTGTATGTAAATATCTATGTACACGCAATTGTCGTAACTATACCTAACAAAACTGAAACCGTTGGAATCACTTTGCTTGCTGATTGAAGAACAACTTTCTAATTCCTACAGAAGCGCTAAAATTCAGAAAAGAAAGGGTTACGGAGAACCCTGATTTTGACTTTCTAATCCGCTTTCTTTTAGACCTGTTGAAAACCATGGTTAATAAAGCTCCAAAATTAGAGGTAAAATTGAAAAATAATAAACAAATAAAATTTTTTCTCTTTCATTTTTTCTTTTCTTTTTCCTTTTTGCCGAGTCAATATTTCAAAACTCACGTTCGATTAAAATATTAGACCATACGATTCTGTAGCTTTATAATTTCACATCTTTCTCAATACACATGCATTTATAATTTCAAATCTTTCTCAATACACATGCACTAAGGTGTGTGATTTAACCTTAGATTTTCTATAAAACAGATCGGACTCTGAGTTTGGAGCCCCGTGTAATTGGTAGTCGGGCTCTAAACTAGAGCCTGATCTGTTTCTATAACAGGACCGATCTAATCTAACAATAGTTACCAGACTTTTAATTTAAAACTCATTTACGGTTAAAAGGTTAGACTACATAGTTCTATATCTTTATTATAATTTCAAGTCTTTCTCACATTGCCCTGGTCAATATTCTAGAATTCATTTACAGTTAAAATGTTAGACTATACAATTTTATAGCTTTGCTTTATACTTTCAAATCTTTCTCATATACACGTGTTAATGCGTGTGATCTAATAATAATAGTAGTTAATTATACTCAATCAGATGTTGAATTTAACGTTGACTTCATATTTTATTTTAAAAAAAACTATAGAATCCCCTTCAAGCAGTTCTAGGAAGTTTTATTAAAAAACTCCCCCTATGTGGCATATAATAAATACATGCCATGTGAATTTAAAATATACATAATTTATGTTTGAAATACATGTGGCGTGCATCAACCACATGGGGTGGAAAATTTTTTAATAAAACTTCTGGAAAGTGCTTGAAAATTTTCTAATATACTATCTTTTTTTTTTTACAAAGGGGATGGAGGGGGGGATGGTAGGACTAGAACCCGGGACTTCCCAGTAAAGAGTGAAGCTCTTACCCACTGAGCTAACCCCTTGGTCTTAAATTTTCTAATATACTATATTCATTACTTAAATTTGTTTTTATTATATTAAACTCATATTCATTAATTGAATAAAATATTTGCATATACGGAAGCAATGGAAGGTAAATGAGCAAATGATTAAGAAGGTTTCAAACTACCACTTGCTTGAAATGATATTGAGGCTTGCTAAATATATTATATTATTGCATAATAATAATAATAATAATAATAATAACAACAACAACAACACTACTAAGTCATCTATATTTATTAGAATTAAAAATGTGAAATTAAGATACTTTCATTTTACACATTAATTAATAATAATATCAACGATTCCACGAGATAATATAAGATGATTCTTCTATAAGTCATTCCTAAATGATGTCCACATGATCGGAGAAACAAGAGGAGATGCCCTCCACGACGCCATAGACTCTCATGTCTCGAAACGATTGTTTCTCCATTTTAGCATGTACCGATTCGTGTGCTTGGGCGAAGATGTGTATTGGATTCTAGGTATCCTCCATTTTAATGCATAAAACATGAGGAAATATAAATTAATATTGGGAATTAATATAATTTTTCTGATTACGCTCGCAGGACCGTTGTTAAAGGAATTTAATGAGACAAGAAAAAACAAAAGAACGAAGACAAATTTACGGACTATCAAAGCTTTTTACTATATGATTCAAATCGTTACAACCATATAGAATTTCACTCACCAACCCACAACCTTCAAGTATTACAAAAAAAAAAAAAAATACTTAAACTTTACAGCACCTATTTTTCTACTCTTTGAATAAACCACAGAGAGTTACAAGAAAAACTTACAAGATGCTTAGCTCGCCAATTTTTCTCTCAAAGACTCAAGTCACTCTTATACAAAAAATAAGAGAAAAACTACATATTTATAGGGAAAAAAAGGAGTCGCGTACGGTTGGAAGAAACCGTCTTCCACTATAACACAAATACTCTTGACTTTTCTTCCAAGCATAATGATTAAAGAAGGAAACAATGCCCTTAATTTCGCGGAGTGACTTTGTTTTGCACGTGGATTTCAAGAATTCTTACTTTACAAGGATTTGATTGCACAAGGAAATTGTAATTTTTCCTTTTCAATTTTTGTCCTGACACTTTTGTTTTGATGAAACCAACTCAACAATTAATTGATACATGGGTTGTCTGCTGTATATGCTTTAAAAGGATAAGCATTAGCCATTAGCAGAAATTCATGGGATTCTTAATTCAGGCAAAGTCCAATAATTTCATTTGGATTCCTGAAATCCGAGTTCAGATTGGTGTTCTGTACCATGTCAGATTGCCTAAATTGCCAAAATTCAGACATAATTATCGTTACATCCAAACTTTCAGATTCATCAACTTCATCAATAAATGTTGACCGACTCAACTGCTAGCCAGTCTGAAAAATGAAATAAAATATGCGTTGACGAAACAGCCGAATCCTCAAAGCAATTCTTGACATCTTCAAATGCTAAAATCATGCATGACATACACTCATAAATCCTATTTGTTTGGTGTAATTGAACCAGTCAATTTTTCTTGCAGTTTGGATGTTCTTAAATTGATTTAATGCCATTGGAATATGTTTGTTTATCTGAGAATACAATGTTTTTTATTACTATAAACAGGGGAAATTTGACTAAAGCTCTTTCTGATACTTTTATATTACCAAATGGATGGGGTCACACTCAAGATCGGATTATGGTCCGGCCATGGAACCCAGTTTGGGTTCGTAAGTCTTCAATCATACACTAACACCTCACCTGACACATACTACATGTCAGCATTTTATTGGTTTTATGGAGCCCGGCCACGGGTTCCTTAGAAATTTTTCTCATATTAGTGGAATTTCGCGAAAGACAAAGTCCAAAAGCTTAGAAAAACATAAGTTGATCGAAACAAGACCATTTGGTTAGTCAACATAATTGGCGGTCGACAAAGTATTACATGGTACAAAAAAACTCAGAACCTGACCACAGTTATACGTGTTCTTGTACTGTCTAGCCCTCAACTGAAACTGAGTTAGACTTGATTGGTCTTTTATACTGTATCAAACTGCCCAAATTGCCAGAATTTTACATCCACATTTTTCACAATTCATCAATAAATGGCTAGGTAAGACCAACATCAGAATCTAAGTTGAGTACAGTTCCCTTGAGCATTAAAATTCATGTCGTCTAGAAGAGGAATTGAGATGACATACAGTAAGTAACAGATATTTGAAAGGACACGATCTTCGTGAAAAGACAGTTAATAAATACAGTTTCTTCAGTACAACAAAAACACAACTATTCATATAATTCTAGAAAAACTTTCCATGAATCAATTTTAACACACTCACAACAACTAACATATGTCTGGCTGACGCGGGATTTCTGCGCTACTTCCACAACATTTTTAAGGTAGTTTTACTGAGGCATCACACCTCAAGGCTCGTAAGCTTTTTAAGGTAGTATTATTTTCTTTCTGAAAGCTCTATCCAGCATGGTGGAATCCACTATATAATGATTACTAGGTAATTTCCAGCAGCCGGTCATATAAAACAGTTTTGATCAAATGGCTTTTGACTTAAACTAGTTTCATTTCAGAGCAGCCTAATGTATGAAACACATCAAGACGCACTAAATTTTGACCAAATCAACTGCTATCCAATTTATGAAAAACAAAATAAATTATCCATTGGAAAAAACAGCGGAATCCTCAAAGCCGTTGACATCTTCAAATGCTAAAATCATGCATGTCATACATAGAAATCCTATTTGTCGGATGTAATTGAACCAGTCAATTTTTCTTGCACCTTGGGTTTTCTTGAATTCATCTAGTGCCAAGTGAATATGTTTGTTATCTGAGACTACAAGGGTTTGTATTACCTATAAACTGGGGAATTTTGACTAAGGGTCCTTCAAACACTTTTATATTACCAAATGGATGGAATCAGACTCATACCAAATGGAATTCCCTGAAATAAAAAGTCCAAAAGGTTTGAAACACAGATAAAAATTCATTTTCAACTCTCAGGTGCTGGCTATAAGTAACGTATACTGAATGAAAATGATCATATCATCTCATTCTGAAAATGGAGCTCAAGTTTCACTCTTTTCCCTTCATTCTCATCTCCCTTGCCTTCTTGTTCCTCTTGTTGGGATTATTTAGAAAGTTGCAGGGACTTATGAAAATAAAGTTACCACCAGGTCCATGGAAACTTCCTCTAATTGGAAGTTTGCATCACCTTGCGATAGCAGGTTCGGTACCACATCATGCCCTGAGAAACTTGGCCAACAAATATGGGTCTATTATGCATTTACAGCTCGGTGAAATTTCTGCTGTTGTTATATCAGCACCTAGAGTTGCTAAAGAGGTGTTGAAAACTCATGATATTGCATTTGCATCGAGGCCAAAACTTCTATCTCCTGATATCATGTCCTACAATTATTCGGATATAGCTTTTGCTCCCTATGGTGGATACTGGAGACAGATGCGCAAAATCTGCACTTTGGAACTCTTGAGCCTCAAGAATGTCCGATCCTTCAGCTCTATTCGAGAGGATGAGGCTTTTAACCTTGTTGAATCCATTGAATCATCTCTGTTTTCACCAACAGATTTGACTAAAAAGATTTTTACATACGCAAACAATGTAATCTGCAGGGCAGCATTCGGAAAGATATGCAAGAACCAGGAGCAATTGTTGTCTCTGATGAAGGAATTTGCAGCCTCTGCCGGAGGTTTTGATGCTGCTGACTTGTTTCCTTCAATCAAAATCCTTCAAGTCGTTAGCGGATTGAAACCAAAGTTGATGAAGTTGCATTACAGAATCGATCAAGTCTTTAACAACATCATCGAGGAGCATAAAGAGGCACAAAAAGATAAGCTAAATGGTCAGTCGGGGGAGGAAGATCTAGTTGATGTTCTCTTAAGACTTAAAGAAACAGGTGATCTAGAATTTCCCATCACAATGAACAGCGTAAAAGCCATCGTTCTGGTAAGCTAATTCGCACTCATTTTTTCAAAATGAACGGTGGAGATCTGTGTAGTATACAGAAATCCCACAAATTACGTGGCTGTGATTAGTTTGACCAAATTCTATTTTGTACAGGACGTTTTTTCAGCAGGAACGGACACTGCTGCAACAATAATAGAGTTCACCATGTCAGAAATGATAAGACACCCAAAAGTGTTGAAAAAAGCACAAGATGAACTGAGACAAGTTCTTAAAGGAAAGGACAGAATACGGGAAACTGACTTGGAGGGACTAAGCTATTTGAAGATGGTAGTGAAAGAAACTCTTCGGCTTCATCCACCTCTTCCCCTGTTACTTCCTAGAGTATGCACCGAGCATAGAATAATCGATGGATACGACATACCTGTGAACACCAAAGTAATTTTGAATGTCTTTGCAATCAATCGGGATCCTGAATATTGGGAAGATGCCGAGAGTTTTAAACCAGAGAGATTTGAAGACAGTGGTATCGAATTCACAGGCACTCATTTCGAGTATCTTCCTTTTGGGGGAGGAAGAAGGATATGCCCCGGCATATCATTTGGTATCGCCAATGTCGAGTTCCTTCTAGCTCAACTACTTTATCACTTCGACTGGAAACTTCCAAATGGGTTAAAGCCTGGGGATCTAGACATGACTGAGATACTTGGCGTCTCTGTGAAAAGGAAAGATAACCTCTGTCTTGTTCCTGTTCCTCGTACTCCAATGGCTAGTTAACGTTAATGCGTTACCGATCGTCGATTAGTATAAGGAAATGTTGTATAAGCATTCCTGCTGGCAATTTGATGTGTCTTACCACCACTACTAGTTTCTTTGTTACAGGTCTCCATTAAATTTTCAATGTCAAGTTTGTCTCTCTCCAGAAGAAGCAAAACGGCTCTTGTAATGTCCAAAATGCAACTCCGTGAAATGAAATCCATCGTTAAATTTATGCAAGTAGTGATTAGTTTAGTACAATAAAATTGGCCCTTGTCTGTCAAGCAATATTTGATGTTACCGCCTCTAACAAAATCGTAAGATGAAGTACCGACGGTTAAGACTTGGAATCCTTCTTGAAAGATTAACATTGTTAACAGCAGTAGCCGAAACCGTTATGCGTTGGTTGTTAATTTCATTTTTACTCAATGTAAAATTTATGCGTTTACATGCCTCCATTAGATGAATGATGATTGCCTGTTGAAAATGACTTACCTTGAAATTTATATTCTCTTTTAATTTCTAGTCTTAATCCATATATGATATATCGAATTTCTTCTAGAAATGGAGAATCAAGTGATAGCGTGGATGAATAATGGCAACATAAGGACCAAACTGCTATATTTTGAAATGTTGTGGACCTTTCATGAAATGTACCTAAAAAAAAACCTCTTCTTTATGGCGGGCTCAAGTCACACAGCTAAATTCCTAATTAAGGAATAGGATTACCAATTACATATAAATATGATGCCTCAAGAACATTAACACAAAAAAAAAGACGCTCTTCCGATCTAATAAAAATAAAAATTAAAAAAATTAAATTTCGAAAGTCATATTCAGGCTCATCATGCTGAGAGACTTGTAGATAATAATGAATATATAATAGTTCACATAATACAAAGGGTTTCTCACAACCTCGGAGGGTGCCCCATCTTAGGTGGATTCACATGCATGTCATCCAAAATTTTAGTTTTATATGGCGTACATATATGTACACATCTGGGATAAAGGGTGCCAAAAAATTTTCATCACATAATAATATGTGGCACAAAGCTGTGAAGTCGTACTGCACTTGGTTAGTCAACGTTATTGGAAATCAAGAAACATAACATTCCCTTCCAAAAAAAAAAATAGAAACATAACATTGGTGCCCGCGGGCATAGCACATTCGGTCGAACAATCAGCGCAAAGGCTTACTGCCAGCGGCAGGTTGAGTAGTTCGAAACCCACTAAAGGCATTTGGAGGGATTAATTTGCATATTATTGCTAAGTGTTTGAGGTGTGACGGTTAGCTCCATTGCGTACAAAAGTATAGAGTCTTGTGAGGGGAACCTGAGACCAGTTAAGGCACATCCCACGATTTACCTCCTTTAGGGTTCTAGGAGATCATCCTGTGAAAATTAACCCTCAATTACACTACATGGTTGTTATTTTGACAACAATAGAATAATTGCTTGATTTGTATTAAAAAATTTGAAAGAATTGTTACTCAATTGATGGCAAAGAAAAATTATCAGACGTGTGCTCTTCCGTAAATCAAAGTGAGGTAGCTTAATTATAAGACACCACAAAATATAAAGATTTCTCGAGCAGTAAACGAATCACTCAATATTTGTACGGCTCCTATTGCATCATATGTCGCGACGTGATTGATGGATCTCAGAAGTTTATTAAAAACAATTAAATCTAACTAGATCGGAAGAGCACAAAGATCCTCAATCATAAGAACTAACAACCCCTTCTCTACCCCAAAACTACCAAATTTCATTCAAAAATGGCCGAGGTGGAGAAACACCACTAAAGGCCCACCAAAACACCTATTTGGCTATTGAAAAAGGCTCCTTTCCATATAAAGAAAGATTATAGCTTAAAGAATATCTTTAATTGAGGAATTTCAAGACTTTAATGGCACTTTTCCACTTGAGATTATTCGAGAAATATTTGAGTTGAGTAGCACATGTACTGGTTCTATCCCTTGGCTCTCTTCTTCTCTTTATATCTTGGATCTCTCTCTTTTGGAACTTGTGTCTTTCTTTAATTGTATTTGGCCTTTGATGATTGATGGTGCACCATTACGTTGGATAAATGATTGTTCCTTACTTTTCGGCCTCACTAGTGGATCTATCTACCCGTTTTGAATTGCATTTGTATTGCTTTGTGATACTATGATCTTGTTGTGTGGTCTTAGTCATTTGTACATTTGTATTGGATGGTTTATGGGTATGTGCCAGAGCTTTGTGCCTTTGTATCTTTGTCATATGATGATCTTTCTTACCTTGTTTTGCGTTCGCTAATACATGTTATTATTCACTGCGTAATTTGTACTCACTCTCCATCTTCTACAATATTGTAGATATTGAATTCCGAGCTATGTGGCCAGATCGTCCCAAGGATAGAGGAGATACATGTATGTAATCGAGACTTCAGTGTGTGACCGAGGTTTCGTTGTGGGTGGCCGCAACATTCATCCTAAAATGATATTATGTATAAAAGCGTTTGAATTGTATTTGTAGAGTCTCACTTTCGATTTTGAATCGAGATATATATATATATATATTTAAACACTTCCGCTACCAACACTTTGAGATAATTTGGTAATAAAATTAGAGGCGTGACACTAAGGGCAAGGGTCATGGAGGCCAAGGATTAGTCCGGCGTAAACTGAGATACTTGGTGCCAATTAAAAAATAAATAAATAAAAGAAACATAACATTGGTCCTCTCCCCACGGGCCTACAGTCAAGCAACCTAAATTGCCAAAACTCATACTCCCCCCGTCCAATAAAAATAGTCCCCTGCCCATTTTCTCATATATTAAGAAAGTTTAATTAATATTTTTAGAAAAGTGAATTTTAAGAATATTTTTCCTAATATACCCATTCATTTAATTATTTTTAATTAAATTCTACTAAGAAGTTTACTAAAGAAGTTATTTGAATAAGTACTACAGTGGCTAGGTATTCACTTTCCGGGTAGGAGGTGGCCAGTTTAAATTACACCTACCCCTTATCTATTATCCTTCCCCTCCCCTATCTCTCTTTATATATATATACAAAAAAAAAAACGTAGACTATAATTTGAGATGAATAAAAAAGTACTAACTATTTTCACAGAATGGAAAAATTATATTACATCCACATTTTCACAATTCATCAATAAATGGATAGGTGAGACCACACATCAGAATCTTGATATTTGAAAGCATGCATTGATTTTGATTCAGTACAGAAAAATACAACTATTCATATCACGCCCTTAAATTTATTACCTTATTTTCTCGTATCATCAGCGTTTAACGGTAGCAGAAGTATTTGAGAAATTAATCTTGATTCAAAATTAAATGCGAGACTTTACAAATACAAGTCAAGCACTATTATACATAATATCATGTTATTATAACTATACTACTACTATTGTGGGTTGCCGACAACGAAACTTCAGTCACATACATAAATCTCTATCACATACATATATCTTCTCCATCCTTGGGACAATCCGGCCACAAAGCCCTTAATTTAACACCTATAAAATTGTTAAAGAGAAAGGAAAAGTGGGCTTAGTACAAAGTACTCAGTGAATAACAACATATATTGGCTTATGATGAAATGCAAGAAATGTTACTTTTATGTACAAAGCAAAAACTCCTTATATGCACAAAGAGAATCGTTTATATGCACAAGTCTGGCCATCACTACTTTAGCCTCTATCTGCAAG
>CAVNYN010288957.1:0-52213 GCA_963692815.1 Nyctanthes arbor-tristis | reverse complement strand
ATATATATATATATATATATATATATGAATGAAAAGCACAATAGTCATCTATTCAAAAAGAACATTAATTAGCATAATAATACCTACATACTACTCTCTTACTAACATGGTAACGTGTTAGTAGAATTGATTGATATGGAACAACTGGAAAAAATTAGTAGAATTGATTGATATGGAACAACTGGAAAAAAGACGTGGCAATAGGAGATACGTATTTATTTTTCATTAGTTCATGTCAATTGGTTGACACATTAATTTATCAACATTGATTGATATGAAACAATAGGAAAAGACACGTAACAATAGAAGACGTGTACTTGTTTTTCATTAGTTCATGTAAACACATTATCTTACCAACGTAATAATAGTAAGAAATCATTCTATATTTAGAGAGAGAGAGAGAGAGAGAGTAATATATATTATAATATGCCCCTAAATGAACGGTGGGTCCCACCTTCCCAAATATATGTATAACTCGGATTTAAATATTTACTCAAGTTAGGAACCCTACATGCAGTGGGAGTCATCCCTGCTTCAATTGGTTTCGATTTCTTTGTAAATTATCTGTGTTTCTTCTAGCCGTTGAATTCGTGTTTACTAGTAAAGTTTTGTTCTAAGATTGCCCAATTATAATTCATCCATTATTTCTAGAAAGAAATTTGTAAATGGTGATGCAAAGATTGTAACTGGTAATTGAAATTCCACATGTTATTTATTTACTTTCTTTTTTTCCCCTTCTATTTGCTCAAGTCTATAGGTTTGACTCCTTTTGGAAAAGAAAAAATAGGAAAATTTATTTCAGTCTCCAAATGATGACGCAAAAACATACATTTTAGGCCAAGAGCACATATAAGTTTATGATGGAAAAGATTCAAATTGCAGTAGTGTTAGGAGTTGGTCTCCTCAGTGCCAGGGACGGACTCAGGATTTTCAATAGGACTAAGCTGAATTTAGAGAAAAAACAAACGGAAGTGGGAGGGGTTCGGGGGCGGCGCCCATGAATTTTTTTTTATAGTATAAATTTTTGAAAATGAAATTGTACTAGAAATGTTAGAATACATAAAAATTTAAAAAATTTTTGACAGTCTGTTTTGTAAATTAGTTTAAATCATTAATATTCTCTCAAATATACAAATCACAAACATATATAATAACTTTAACTACTATTTATCTATTAATGACAAACAAAAACATATAGATAGTATAGCACAAAAGATAAAATAATTTTCATTCTCTTAGATACATGATAAAATATATAACGGTAAGAATTGAAAATATCTACCTTGACAGAGAGGGTAAGAATTGTCAAGTAATTTTTTACTTATTTACTTTTTCGATGGAAAGTAATGCTCATTTATGTTAATAAACTTTACATAATTAAAATTTATGTGTTTGAAAATTATATTACTTAACAAGAAGAAAGTTTGTGTCAAAAACATATATACAAAAATTTATTATAAAAGATAAATAATACTAGTAAATAAATATAAGAGGATAGAGAATATGGTGGAGAAGTGTACAAAGAACAGAAGTAAAAGAAAGACAAATGGATGGGAGAAAGAGAAAATATCACCATTTTTTGCACAGAGCTTCAACTTGAAAAAAAATAATAATAAAAGAAAAAAGGCTGGACCGAGCTGCTTGCCAATGGCTGGACCGAGCTGAAGCTCTGTCCATGCCATTAATAGATCCGTCCATGCTCTGTGCTATTCCATGTTTTGCTTATGAGATTTCAGTATCTTGCATGATGGCTTATGAAGAAGGTGGCAGTCCTGCTGTTTTTGGTTCGATAGAGTGTTCTAAGTGGGTTCTTGGGCTTGAATCTTCTAGAAATTCTACCAGGAACTGTCATTTTGCTACGTTTCGGGACACTGGAGGTATCAAGAAGATCACGTTATGTGCAATCTTGATATGAAGATACCCTTTTTAGGTAACCTTAATTTGATTTCATTCAAGGTTACAAAAATTTATATTTAATTTATCAATGTTTGAACAATACAATTTTCCTGGAAAAAATAATAAGGCTGAGGAGGCTAATATTGGTGTTGCAGCAGTATTTGATGGTCATGGAGGCAGTAAAGCAAGTCAAATGGCTTCAGAGAAGCTAGCAGATTACCTTCTCATGCATGCTATGTTTATTTCGTATTGTCAAGCTGTTCTAAGCAGCAAAGGAAATAATGAAACAAATGCTCGTCCTCTTTTCACTCGAATCAGATAGGATTAACCGAAATTCACTCCAAATAATAAGCAACTTTCCCATATATATATATATATATATATTTGCAAAGAATAAGGCATCAAAAATCAAAATGTTATCTGTTGGGTCGTTCACCGTCCAATCTTATCAAGTATTGTGTGATAAAGCATCACCGGCGTGTCAATATATGCCTACCTTCTTGTTTATGCTTTTTGTCAGTTGTGAAGGAGAGACATCGGAGATAGACATGTCAGTATATGGGATTTTGAAGGAAGCATTGTTGAGAACAATCCAAGATATAGGTTCAGAATTCTCTCAGGCATGCTTGCATAAATATATTATTATAGTGTTTTCCACAAGAATAATGCTATTTATCTAAACTGGAGACCGGTCTCCAGTCTAGTTGGCATTGCTATATTGGGGAATGGGTGGAGATGCATAAATACATGTGAGTATTGATTTATTAAACAACCAATAAAAAAATGAGAACTTCTCCAGTCTAGATAAATAGCATTATTCTTTCCACAATATATCAACTTCATTATGTACCAAATCTATTTATGTTATGATTTCATTGCCCTTTACACACAATCTTCTTCAGGAAGCTTCGGAGAAAGGCTATACTTCTGGATCCACGCTTACTGTTCTTCTTTTGGTAGATGGCCGATATTTGATTTCTAGTGTTGGGGATTCGAAGGCAATTATGTGTTCCCGTTCTCACACTGACAGATGTATGATAATGATATCATTGATAGATCTTTGAACTAAAGAAATGAGCACTCAGTTATTCTTAACTTTTTAAACCTTATACATGTTCAATCGAAACTTATTGATTAACCAATCCAACAATGATTCTGATGAAACAGCTTCATACTGAGGACCTCACAAAAGATCATCATCCAAACAGAGAAGATGAAAAGGCATGAGTAGAAGCAGCTTGGGGCTTTGTTGGTCTGTGTGGTGTGCCACGTGTCAACGACATCTTGGCTATTTCCCGGGCTATCGGTGATGTGCATTTGAAAAGATTTGTATAGTTATGTCCCTATTTGGCCTAAAGTTGGATGATATATTGCTGATGTATGTATTCTTGGGTATTTTCAGATATGTTGTGGTTGCTAACCCTGAAGTCGTCGACTAGAGAAGCTTAACCGATGAGGATGTATACCTGGTAGTAGCAATGGATGGTATATTCAAGACATTGACACCGCAAAATGTGTGTTCCATTTTACAGAATAAGGCATTACACAAAAAGGCATCCAGGGTCCCCTCTGAATGCCTATTGGCATCCTCGTCCTCATTACCAGAGTGCATTATTCAAACTGCTTTCAAGAGAGGAAGCACAGATAACTTCTCAGTTATCCTGGTTCCATTGAACAAATGGAACAACTAATTCAGGGAAAATTCAGCTCCTCTTTAAACCCCCCACCCCCACTCCCACCCTCCCAAAACACAATGGGTGGGGTGGTCTGTCTTGAAGTAATTATGATACAAAAATATAGCTGGCTTTATATCTGCATAATGCTGAAATTTCAAATTTCCATCAAGAGAAAATATTTACAATTTCATTGGAGTCTAGTTTTACAGCAATGGACACGATTGTCGACTGTATGAAAATATATCTATATATATATATATTTTTCCCCTTCTTTTGAATTCTTTCATGTAACATACAAAATTTCAAAAGAAAAGGCGGATGGATGGCAATGAATTCTTTCATGTAACATACAAAATTTCAAAAGAAAAGGCTGATGGATGGCAAATTCCTTTACGGCACTCCCAGACCAGGCAGCACACAATTGTATCGAATGTTTTTCCTTCGAATTTTTTCTGTAACATGCATTTTAAAAGAAATGGATCATAGAATTCAATTCTAGGGGGCATTTCATTTTCCCGAAGCTGATGAAAAGTAAGGATGTTGCAGTCACCATCAACTGAAAGTCAGTCCTGCTGCAATCCAAATCCATTAAAAAAAAAAAGAAGGGAAAAATTAGATAATGACAAAGAGCTTCAGGCAAATAGTCACAAAGACATTCAAGAGAAACCAGAAACATCACATAAAATCTATAACTATCTTTGGAGTAGTAGTTGATGATAATAATGTGAAGGTTTCCAAACAAACAGGCAGGTGAATTGTGATATTTATATCAAACCCAATTTTCACACTAAACCTTGTAAGAACAACACTTACTGCGATCCCAACGTAACAAGTCATGCACTAACCGCAGAGCCCATACCTTCGGGAATCTGAGGAAATTTTAGAGAAGGACGACATTGGCAGTGATTCAATGATTAAAGGACGGCATTTGCAGTGATTCAATGATTAACAGTATGAAATATCTAGTAATGAAATGATCTATGGGACATTAAACGAAAGACTGACCCAATTTTAAGAGGATCCATGATCCTGATCCAGTAAGAAAATGATTCTTCAGAGCACTTCCACGGTGCTAGTGTCCTGGAACCCTGAAACAACATCTTCTGGTGATTTAGTAAGCATATATACTTATCTTGCACGAGAAAATAAATGGGCTTCCACCTAATAGATCACATTTTGATAACATACACACAATCTCCACCTAGGACATGCCAGTTAACTCTTTCTTCCCTCAATTCAGATGTTTTAGAAAATTAGCAGCCCAATAAGAAGCAACATTTCTCATGACACATCCTGCTAAACATGGCTTAAAACACCTCAAGGTAGCTATATTGGAGAGGCACTGGAAATATGTGAACCTAAATGGCTTATAACTCATTAAGGAATTCAACACACATTAGAAGGGTTCTGGATAGCTAGACTGACTTTATGTTCACATTAATTCTCTTTATTTTAGGCCTAGCACTTGAGGGAAAGACTGATAGTCATGGAAGAATACTTATGGTAAGTAATTTTGCATGAAATGCATATAAAAAGCTTAAGAATTCAGTAAAGGAAGTCTAAACTCGCATGGCCATTTGAGCCCCTATTTTGGCGAAGCTTTGAGGAACTCCCAGGAATTAAGATGCACATTTCCATAAAAGCTTGGAGACTATGACCAAGAGCGTAATATTTAAGTTGAAGCAAGAAAAAAAAATGCGTATACACGAATTTATAATCGGCAAAAATAGAAAAAACAAAAACTGGAAAATAATTCGGTTTTGATTTGGAAAACATCATCTACTGATTTTTTGAAAGGGAAAAAAGTTCAGTTAATTTGTGAAAAAATCATCAAAAGGAAGCAGTCCTGTGGATCAAATTAGAAGTAAACTATAATCATTAATGTGTTTGGATGTGGCTTTCAAAATATATCATTTGCTCGGACCATTAGGAAAAGGTGACTTTTTCCCCCGTTTTATCTTTTTGTTGTCAGAGACCCGCGTCATCATCCCAACAAAGTTATTCCAACTGAGAACGATCCTCTACTGCCCTGCTGCCCCGGCCGGAGCCAATTAACTGTTAATCACACATTAGCCGGGCGGGCATATTTTATCCACCAGAAGAAAAAGTGACTTGATATTGAGAAGAACAAAAATTTTCAAGTACTTTCAGGGAGGAGCTCATGTCCTATGGGGGTGTATGAATGCATGCCATGTGAATTAGTGCCTTAACATAATTGTTGAGAAGAATAAGAAAAATGACTGTTGTGGTTAACTCCAAGTTTAAAGGAAACAAAGAAACAAAAATTTAGCGCAAGTAATTATCTTCTTGACTTACTTGTAGGCAAGTTCCTTCAATCTTTCATTCCAACCCACAAGGTATTGATCTAGAAGAGCTCTTGTTTTGTCACTTATTTGAAATGCATTAGGTCTTCCTAAGATCATCTCCAAGATTAAAATACCAACACTCCACATATCATACCTATGTGCCAGATTAGTAGTAAAGAATTCAGCCCCGTTGTATAGAAATGTTGAAATGAGAAAAATAAAATAAAATAAAGTAAAAAGTTCCCTGCACTGAGCTTGCGTGCATGGTATGCAATCAAACTCTTCTAACCAGAATCTTGACAAAGTATTGAATAGATAAATTTATCTGCTTTACTTAATAATTAGAAGTACTGTAAGTTTCTGGCACCGGTGCTTGTAAGACATGTTATTCTGAAGTGAGAAATAGAATATTTCCAACAAATCACTCGAGTACAACAAAAGAAACCGTATCCAAATTTTCTAGCATACAATGAAAAGCACTTCACCACCTCCATAGTTCTAACATTGCAAGATGATTACAAATGGATAAGCAGCAGAATTCAGCCAACTTTATCACTGAAATCTCTCTTATAAGTTTTAAATGATTAGAATGATTACTGAAGTTGATATTACTTGAGCTGAATAAAAATACTAGAATTCTTTGATGCATCAGATACAATGTAAAAATCTGTGCGCCAGTTCATGATACATTTCCCTTTAACTGCAAAGAAAAAATAGCTCCTTTTGTTCTTTGATTTTCTACAGCATTATTCTACTGCACAGACATTAGCTCAGAAACATCCGTTGTGTCCTTTGAAGTCATTCATACCTTCAATGAGAATTCTATGCTATGCCTGGACTGAAGTAATTTATCTGTCATTCGCCTGATCTAGCAGAAGAAATAGGGACTCTATAATAGTTATTGACAAGTTGGGTTTTTATCTCTTGTAAAAATTAGATTAAATGACGGTATTAGATCTTTTAGCTTAAGTTCGCAATGACACATATGGTAGAAAAATGTGAACCACGGCCTTCGTAGATCACAAAGCATTATAACAGTTATGGTTGACCAGATCCCTCATAAAACTGAAGCTTCAGAAGGAAGTGAAGAAAAATGACGTCGGCATACACAGAATCATCAAAACACATTACTTTTCACGAGCTGTATCTAAACTCTTATATTTGAAATTTCAATTTTTACCAAGATATTTGAGAAATCCTATGTTCTTCCCGTTATTTTCTTCTTAACATGAGTCAGATTGCTCCAGGAACCAAAGAACGGAGAAGATTACAGAAAATGTCGTCAGCTAGTTTTTGATACCCTGTAGATGAGTAATCAAATTTATCCTCCCTATCACTCCTGTCCTTGAGCGACAACAGCTGCCAAATTATCCATACTTCCTTTCTCAAACGCCGTATTGACAACGCGATCAGCTAATGAGTATGAGCACAAAGAATAGGATTCTGATGTCACAATGGTTTGAGATTGTGGTTTCCATAACGTATCACAAACTCCTGTGGACTTAGCTTATCAAAAACACCATTGGATGCCGCAATTAAATAGCTATCGTTGACTGTCAAAGGTTGCCAATCTGTCACCTCAGGAACCGGTATTACACCATAACTGACAACATGTTGACACTAAATGAGAAATTGCACCTCCATTCCTTTTTTTGTTGGAGACAAATCACAAAGTGAAAAGTTACAAATTGATCTGTTGAAGTATCAATTTACTTGAAAAAAATCTATCATACGATTCTGTCAGCATGATCTATTTGGAAAAGGACAAATACTGAGCATAGGCGTGGAATCTCGCCATTTGAAATGCAGATCACCGATTGATCTGAAACAGCCAGCTGTCCTTTAACTCGAGCTACACCAAACCAGCCAGAGATGTGTCCTCCAAAAAATTGCACTCTGGATTTCTCATCATCTGTGGTGATCTCTTGTTAGTTTCTTGGCCAACAAAGACATCCACCCGTTGGACAATAGTGATTTTAAACTACGGTAGTCCTTAAGATCACATTGTTAAAGCCACACGTTCTAAGCTTTGGTAGCCGCCCTTATATGCTAGGAAGATCGAGTTCATCGATGTTGCAAGTTGATTTATAGCCTTGACTAGCTTTGCTCGGCCAACCTGTATTTTGTGCACAGACATGCCAGAAACACGTTCTAATCTTTAGTAGTCGCCTTTAAATCCTAGGAAACTGGATCCGTCAATTAGATGTTCCCCATCATCAGTGTTGAACCCAAGCCATTCTGAGTCTCGCACATTGTAGTCAATCAAATTAAAATCATCTGCTCGCAACATGAACGTCACATTGTGCTCTTTGGTTTTCAGGATCAAAACGAAAAATTTAGTGGACAGCTCTACTCTAGCAGCAAGTACACAAACAGTCTTTAACGAACGCAATCAATTTCTTACGTGACCTCAAGATCGACTCTATATATTTTTCCGCACAGCTTGTTTCATTAACCTTCAAAACAGTGCTCCCTATGAATATTTTTATTTTTATTTTTATTTTTTTTTCTCTTTTGCGAAGACTCCCCCTTGGCTATTTTACTTTACTTTTTCCCTGTCATAATAAAGACAATTGATAACTAATAACTATTGGCAAAATGAGGGCGGGACGTTATCGGCTGCTGCCTGGTGCTTCCTGAGCTCTCTCTAGCATCTCTATAAGAATACTTGCCAAAGACTAGCGTCTTGTAGCAAAATACACGAGAATGTACATGCAACAAACCTTCCCGCCTTTTCTTCACTCAACATAGAAAACCCGCTCCAATCGTTAGACACTTCCAGTCATATCTCCTGGTTGTTCACTGTGAAACCTTCCCACCATTTTCACTCACAAATACGGAAAAACCTACCCCAATCTTCAGACACTTCATATCAGAGCTCTTAGGTAGTTCAGCTTATGAAGAACATGCTTGACTAAAGATTCAAACTCCTTGATCTTGGCATGTACATTTTTCTGGAACAAAAATTAGTCCACAGTTTCAACGGAAGGAGACCGACATCTAAGGCCTTCACAATATCTCATTTTCCAGAAGCTAATGAAAAGTAAGGATGTCGCAATGCATCATCAACCGTAAGTCGGTCCTCCTGTAATCCAGATCCATTAAATAAAAAGTAAAAAAGATAGACCACATAGGTTCAAACTGAGTCGCAAAAATAGTTGAGACTAAAAAGTTGAAACAGCAGGGAGACAACACGGAAACAGCAGGGAGACAACACGGCTATCATTTAGTAGTAAACTAATACAAAGGGGTTCACTAGGCGAATCAAACCCAATTTTGGACGCTAAACGTTGTAAGAACAGAACTTACTGGATTCCAACGCAACAAGTCACGTACTAACCGCAAAGCCCATACATTTGGAAATCTGGAAAAAATGTAGGAAAGGAAAATATGAACTAGCTGGTGGATCACTGATTAACATGAATATATACTCACTGAATTGATCAATGAAACATTAAACTAAGGACTGACCCAATTTTAAGAGGATCTCTACTTTTTATCTGGTAAGAAAAGAATTCTTCAGAGCACTTCCAGGGCACTGGTGTGGGACCCTGAAATGACATTTTATAACGATTTAGTAAGCACATGTGGCCCAGTTTATCTCGATGTTTAGATAACAAGCTGAAAGACATACTGCTTAAAATGCCTAAAAACAACTGAGGGCAGATATAAGTAGTTTGAGGTTTTACCTGATCTTTGTATCATCTTTTGAGGTATGGAAGGCCTATGTGTTGTAAATCACATTTTTATATTTTTCAAACCATAAAAATTTCCACTTTCCATTCAAGTATTAAGTCTCAGATATCAGTAATAAGAATATTACATAAACCACTATTAATGTGGCCTGTTGACGTGCAAGATATGCTATACAACTAGCACGTATGAACCAAGCATAAACTGGATGTTTACTTTTTCAACATGACATTCAAGGAAATGGATAAATCCATAGAAGAGAAAATCTATTCTACGGAAATAGAAGAAAGCGGAGCAAATAACGACATGTGAACAATACTCATTGAATGTAAATGGCACAGAACTCGTTTTAAGACATTAAAAGTACATTAGGGAGGCTTCTGGATGAAGTCTAAACTCACACTGACATTTGAACCCCGATTTTGGTGAAGCTTAGAGGAAGTCCCAGGAATCAAGATGCACATTTCCATGAAAGCTCGGAGTCTGTAACCAAGAAAGAACATAGCAAAAGTTGAAGCTCGGACATACCCGAACTATCTTATAGTCATTGTAAAAAGAGGACTGGGTTGAGGGAATAACATCTAAGATAGTTGGGGTATGTCCAGAAATCCAAACAGAACAAATTGGAAGGGTGGTAAACTAATTATTAATGTGGATTCAAAGTATTTGACTTCCTTGCCATTTAGAAAAGGTAGCTTGGTATTGGGAAGAATAACAGAAAAACTATGTGCGGTCAACTCCCAACTGTAAAGGAAACGGACTTCTTGTATTTCAAAAATAAATTTAAAGACTTACAGACCCAGTAATTATCTTCTCAACTTACTTGTAGGCAAGCTCCTTTAGGCTCTCGTTCCAACCCTCAAGATGCTGATCTAGAAGAGCTCTAGTTTTGGCATTTATTTGAAATACATTAGGTGATCCTAAGATCAACTCCAAGATCACAACTCCAACGCTCCACATATCATACCTATGCGGCAAATTAGTAGTAAAAAATAAGCCCGTTGTACAGATGCAAGTTGAAGAAAATAAGTTAGTTCACTAGATAAGAGTACATGTTTACATTTGAGACTCTTCTAACCAGAGACATCTAGGAAATATTAAGTCAAATATTCAGCCGCTTTACTTAATTCGAACATCTTTAGTCGGGATTGAGACTAATTTTCTAAGACCCATCATGGTGAACTCCTCTAAGTTTAATAGAGGAATGGAATATGTCTAAACAAGTCCCTCAGAGTATAGTACAAATAGTTCTATCCAAATTCTCTAGCATCTAATAAAGGTATTCGACCACACACACACACACAAAACACACACAAAAGTAAATAAATAGATAAAAGGGGTTTGTCACCTCCTCCACAATTCTACTTTGGTGTAAAATCAGTTCAGAATGGATTAGCAGCAGAATTCATTAAATTAAAAATTATAATTCAGAATTCTCTAATAAATTATTAGAGCAACGAATGGAGAAGTTGACATTACTTGAGCTCAATGAAAATACTGGAGCTTCGATGCTTTTGATACGATGAAAATATGTGTTTATGATTTATTTTCATGGTACTGAAAAGAAAGAAATAATTACTTTCACTATTTAGTTTTTCTACAGTAATATTCCACCGCAAAAATACGAACTAAACATTCAATAGAATCTATCAGTTGGCCTATGATTTGCATGCTAAATTGTATTGTAGGAATGTGGGAAACTATACAAAATTCCATTCTGGTTCTATCTTTGATATTATTATTGGAACACAATATAATATGGAAAAACAACTCTATACCCGATCCATCATGTGCCAAAAAGGCCCAAAACATTATTGAAATACGTGGACATGTAAGCTAGAATTTCTTTTCTACTGACAAATAATTAGGTAGACAGGAATTGAGATCAGTTCAAGAATTCCAGATATCTCAGACTATCAACTTTGCTACACATTAACTATTAACTAATAAATGTAAAAACGCCAATCTACTCTAGGAAGAATATTGGCATACTTAGCAGTTATGCTTGATGGTGCTCGATACCAACTAGCATTCAGAAAAGCTTCAGGAGGAGCATACTCAGATGTTTGTTCAGCTCTGAGATACAGGAAAGCACAAAAGTTAAATACTGCCACAAGCAGCTGAAAGATAGCCCTTCGTATATAATCTTCTTAACACTTAAATCAAGAAAAAGAATAGAAAGCTACGGGAGGAAACCAAATTCGTAGGGACATTTAATCAATGAAACTAAAGATATAAGAACAAAGCCTTGAATACTTGATTCTTGAAATTGAATGAGAACTTCCAAAGATCCCCATTTGATAACCTAGAAACATACGCCCCAAGCTACCACGAGATTTTTGGGAGCAAGTGTCCAAGATATTTTGCTAGGATCTTCTAGTGCTTTTCAGATCTAGATTTTAGAGATATTACAGACAGATGATCTTGATTACTTCTTTATTTACTCAATTTTGAGTTCAAAGTATATGTAACATTGAAGATCAAATTAGTACTTGTCATCTATGCCGTAGATGATGGTCTATAAATAAGAATTTTGTCTCAGTTGTAACTCAAACAACAAAAGTTATCAAAGTTGTATGCAAACAGTCATCCAATTTCTCGTGTGTTCATGATCTTATTATACTTGCTTTCATTTCGTTCCACCAAGTTCCATTACTTAGCATAATAATATTTGTCTACCTTCTGCGTGCTTTAATCTAAAAACTTCAAAACATAAAATCAGGTATCTTATTTTCATGTTCTAGAATGGTACCTAGAAGGTCCAACAGAGCCATATAAGTGTTTCACTGTGAACTCATCCATTGCACTGCCGAAGTCTATAATGCGCCTGCCGAATCACAGAGAGAATGCCTCATTTTCCAAATATAACAGATGGATATATATAACTCTAGAATTAAAAATAATTATACGAAAAGCATCATCTTACTGTTATTGCTAGTGACAGCTAAAATTAAATATACGAAAAAGAAAAATATAAGAACATGGATTCTAGTGTACATCTTAGAAGTGTAATTCTTATCTCCATTTGGCTTCTCTCTCAAGCATTTCCCCGATTCTTCATCTTCAAGGCAGATGATCATGTTTTCTTACAAGCAAAAACACATGAGTGTCATAGTTGGCATTTTAGTTTGAACAATATAAGAGCTCAATGAACGGTGAAGTTGTTTGATTACCAGGTTTGATGTCTCTGTGAGTAATATTCCGATCATGGCAGGACTTAAGTGCCATCAACTGAGTATAAAGCACCATTAAGTAAGGTTATTGATTCCACAAACTTATAGTTCAAATTCAATAAAAGCAAAGTCAATAACACAGTACCAATTGCCATATTATGTTACGCATTTCATATTGCCCTGCTTCTGTTGTCTTCAACTCAATTCCACCATTGTGAAGGATGCAGTATCTGAACACGCTTGCGGTGTTCATCCATTTCCTCGTCAGCATCAAGAACCACTTCTTCAGCTGTGTAGAGAAGTTTTGATAATGATATCCCTTCATGATGAAAAACAAGCCATATTTCATTCAATCGTGACTCAAAGGACTCAACATATCTAGCTATATGATTCAGGCCTTCTTCAAAAACAGGTCCAACGTCCCTCCTATTCTTAACAAGAATATCCTCAAAACACATTGAGTCCTCAATTTCTTCCCTGACTGAGTTATTTGATTTCATGAAGCCATATAATTGTGATTTTGTTTTTCTCCACGAAAAATCGGACATTTCTACTGATAGTGAACCTCTTAAAGAAGAGGAAGCATTTAAAAAAATTTCACCAAAATACTTCTCCCTTAGTCCGCTCAGGTAAACAGCAATTCCTCTCTCTACCTGAATCAACACAACAACTTGATAATTAAATTAGCTTGTACTTCCATCTCATCTAATTAAGTATTGGAATTGACAATAAGAAAACAAACAGAATTGTACAAGCATAGCAATCAAAATTGGGTAAGTTATTGAGAAAACGACTTCAACGATCTCAAAAATATTGAAAACCACCTAGAAGACCATGCTGCTTGTAACCTGATAGCATAGGATGAAGCGCACATTAAAAATTTTGGCAACAAAATTCAAAGATTCACAAAGAGACAGTTTTCCTTTCATGTTGTATCATTCTATTTTTCCATAAATCGTTTCTAATCAATTTAGCTTTAGCTTTAACGTATTATTTCTCTGAACACCAACAATATTTAACAGTGAATATAAGTGACAAAATCACAATTCAGTACTGGAACTAAAATCTCAAACTGACGTCATATGAAAGAGATACATATGCTCCAGTAAGTAGGAATTAGTGATATGTGAATTCAAAACTGCAGAATTTCCCATAGTGATTGGATCACAGTTGCCAGAGAACACAGTTCTGGAGTAGGTTAAATTAATTTTCATAAACTTCTTTTCCTCCCAACAAAAGAACAAAGTGGGATAACATTAATTGTAAGTGGGATAACATTAATTGTACTCCCATACATGCAGCCAAAAGTGTCCTTGTAAGTACTCCATGTAACAGTTGGGAAAATGTGGCACAAATCAAATATTATATTCCGTTAAAAATTGAAGTTTTATGTCCTTCCATTCAAAGTTGAAAATATAAAGATTTGATGAATAAGAATAAAGTAAGATCAATGTCATAATCTTACTCTTGACACTTAATTACCAACATATACTTACTCCACTCATCGAAATGCATAGGATTTTAAAAATAGACATGGCTCGCCAACACCCTCTATCACTAAACAGCAACTATAGTTTCTTTACAAAACTACCTAAACTGCCTTCTTTTGTATCAATATTCAGTAATGACTTACATTATTCATTCTTCCTTGAGAAAAGAAAATTTGCTTATTTCATATAAAAACGCCCACATTTAAATATTATCTTTAGAAAATGAGCATTCTCAAATCCAATGCCCAATGTCAACACTTTCTCAATTAATCTGTCAAAAAATTATCAGTGCAATTTTAATATTTAATTCATACATCTTTCTGTAAAAAATGTAGTATATTTTTTAACTAGTAAACAGATAGGAAAATTTTTAATAAATATAATATCAAAATGAAGAATGAGAATACTAATATCAAAATGAAGAATGAGAATACTAACAAGAGAATGTTAGCAAAGATGAAATAAATATGCATGTCTAACATTACCATTATACGTTTCAAAATGAACATGGAACTAGGAGAACCAGAATTGCAATCCTCAAAAGATGAATTTTTATAAAGACTTTCATCGTGTGCCCCTAAATGTATGGTTTTGTGGGGAGGATTACATCCTGAACGCTTGTCAACTTGAGAACAATTCCATTGAAATGCAAGCCAAACTTCTCCATAGGATCCACGGTCAAACCGCTTCTTCAGTATGTACCTGTCATAAGAATCCCTCATGTCAAGCACTAAAATTAAAGCTCAAGATTAAAATATCACATAATTGATGAAACAATTGACAACTAGGAGTAGGTTCAATAATGGAAGACACAACGATGTCAAGCATCACTGATGACTAATCAAAAAACAACATGAACACGACTCTTTTGATGATGCTCAAATTTTTTAAAAACATGTACAAAATAGTTTATCTATCCACAAGGAATCATGTAACAAGAAGTAAATTTTACTAGACTCACAAATCTCCAGCCATAAACATGGGTTAATTGATGTCTCATGTCCATGCAACAAGGGTTAAATAGCATGCGTCTATTTCATTAAGAAAAATCATATTCGTAAAGGGCCATATGAACAACCGCCCGTAAACAAATCCAATTTAGTTTTAAGTCATATCATCAGTTATTAAAAGCATCAGCAACTTGTGACATTATTTATTGCTGTAAAACAAAGAGGAACAGGGAAAAATTGCTAAACTGACTATACCTTGAGTCAGGTGTTGCATGCTCATCAAGACCAGCATGATAGAAAGGAATCGATTCCAGAAAACCAAGAAATCTTGCAAAACTCTCAGAGTTCACACATTGATCCTTAACCTCATCAATAGACATTCGACAATGCATACTTTTATGATTATATAAATTCAGATGTGCATCTGCAAAAATGTTAGAAACTCAGTTACTACTAATTTATGCAAATATGTGGCATTTAATCAGCTTGTGCTAATCTTAGACAAAGCACATGGAAATAATGCATGGTTATCCAGATATAAGCTTCAGATGAATTTACAGCATTTTTCTGAAAATCAGACCAGCGAAGGACCCAAAAATATTAAAGGGTCAAGGGTCGGCCATGGTTGAACCAAACCGAGTTTGACAATAAAATTAAAATAACTAAAATAACTGAAATGAATAATCGTTAAACAGATTTTTGTATACAATTAAAAATTATAGTAGTGAAATTATTTTGAGATCCACTATTTTTACGGCGCATCCAACATTAAGTGGAAGGAAATGGGTTCAATAGCTTTAAAAATAAATACACAGCCCAAATTTAAACCCTAAGGTCTGAACCCACTCTCTAATCCACATATTCCTTTTCCTTCATGTTCTCCGCAATGCCTCATCTTTTCTTCCATCTATACATATACTATTATATGTAATGGGTATGCATGTATATCGACTGGCTGCTTGGGTTTTTGATGCAATGACTGAAAGAATGCAAAACAGCTTCACCAAAATAAAGACAACGAAGGTCCGTTAAAAATGGGCAAGTGGAAAATTGCCAGCGAAGCATATTTTCTGTTCTTCATCCTCCTTTTTTTGGGAAGGGGGGAGTCTTTTCTTTTTATTGGACATAACAATCAACTCCTCAACCTCCCAAATACATAGTCGGCTCATCGATTCTTGGTTAAAGAGAATGGATTACTAGATTTTGTACCAGTCTACTTTCTCAGAGCTTTTACCTCTTTACCGGGAAGGATTTCAGCTTTGTACCCTATTACCCCAGTGAACTGGCCAGCTCAATCTGGTTATCATAACAATGGTTGACAAATCACTGTACATAAGACATAATTTTGGTAAACCAATTAAAATCTCCACCGAAACATATTTCCTCCCTCCAATGTGAACTTTCTATAGTTTTTTCCCCCAGGCGGAAGGGTAGAGCTAACCAGTCCAACTAACATACCCGAAAGACAATTTTAGGCACAGCAGCTACTTAACTTTTGAACATGACAAACTAATTTGGGTTTCTTACTGCAACAAAAGAAATCACCATCAGGTAAAGCGTAAGGTAGGTCATAAATGGATTTTTGGTCATCCTTCTGAATCCAGAATGTGTAGTCGTCATTAACATCAAGGTTCTCAGATAGATAGAAACATCCAAAGTTGCTGTGTTTTCCTTCAACCTGAAGCAAGAGAAAAGACCAACAATATCAGCCAATACAACATTCATTTCTAATCTCCAAATGTATTAGATTTACATGAATCTGAAACCGATGCAGCCAACAACGGCACATATTTTCATAACTCAGTGAAAACCTTCATATTTAGTACCAAAGTATATTCAAGCATGAACTGCAATCCAACGAAAGGCCAGAGAATGGTCACTCTATCTACTTCTTAGCTACACGACTGGGAATTGATTAATTGAAGTACAATAGCTCTCATAGATAATAAAAACCAACATATGACTCTATATCCCACAAAATAAATAAAAAAAAAAATTATTAGACATCTATTATAGAGCTCTCTATCTATTTTTCTGTTTTCTTTTGAATGTAGAATTCATAAAGTAGATAAAAGTAAATATAAATAAACACCAACACTGATATAAAAGATGTGGAATTGTGGAATCATTAATGACCTTATTTAATGATATGACACTGATTTTTTTAGTTGCAGAAGTTTATGAAAGCTGATGACAATAGTATTCCTGATAAAGAAAAGAATAGTGACTTGACCTAGTAACCATGTAACCGAGAAATTGAAAATCACTCTGACCATAAACATATAGCAAAGACAAGTAGCAATAATGAGAATTTCACAACCATTGAAACTTACAAGCAACTTCAAGCATGTGACAATGCCTTCTCCCCAAATTAGCTCATAAACATTTAAGAATGCATGCATATAACTGTCAGGGATGCAATGGCTACTAGCTCAAGGTCTAGCAAGGTTTCTAAGACATATGTGTTGTAAATAATAAGTAAAACCAAAAAAATTTGACACGAGTAATTGATTATGAAGCCATGAGCAAAGTCCACACAGCTGTCATCATCAATTACGTGTCCAATTTTATAATTCCATGTGGCAAAAATTTGAATTTATAACACCGACTACAATTAGACCCATTTATAATTGGTTGCCAAACAGACCCTACATTATTTGTAATACTTTATAACTAGAAAAAAGCTTTCCTTAGAAATCACCAATCTGTATCTAAGTAACACAAATTTATCTCGTAAAAATGAACCTCTGTATCCAGAATCTCGAAGCTTGTGATAGACAAAAATCGGAAGCCAGCAAGCACATTAACTTAAACAGAAACGGGGCAAGAGTTAACTTTCTATAGTCTATGTTTTACCAATAATCTGTCGAACTTGGCAGTGACCGGGTGAGACTGCTCCAATCCCATGAGTGCTGAAGCATTGTGCTTAGCTAACAAAAAATGAAGAAATGTTATCATGTCATCAAACCAATAATTAGAAAAAGTTAGAAAACAGAACCAGAGGAATTATAGATTCAATTATAAAAAGAGCCTGAGAAAGAACAGATTAAATTGAAAAATGGGCCGACTAATGCCAAAAGAATATGATAAGTTGCTGATCACATATACAAAACAGTTAGTACTTACTACTAACAACATGGTTCGAGTGGAAAGGAAACAACTATAACTGTGAAAATAAGCATATGAAAGAGACCCACGTTTATGTGAAAAGCATGTTTCAACTTGGTAATAGAACACCACTGACAAACGATCTATTGGCATGCAGTTCTTTTATGAGCAAGTGTTGTACATCTCTTGTAAATATGAAAAGAATACTGGGACAGATCATTTAGCTTAAAGTTCCAATTCACTAATGGGTTGGAAAATTGTAAAGTATGGCCTTGGTAGAGGACATGACATACTGTAGCAGATTTCTTTGAGCATATCCCTCATAAAATTAGAGCATCTAAAAGCAGGGAAGAATAACAAGGTTGATATCCACCAAAACAATCAAACCTCATTAATCTTCAGAAGAGAAAGATATCTGAACTCTTATGAAATTTCAACTTTTACCAAGATATACAAGATATTGTAAATTCCTTCTGTTCTTTCCTTCTTAAAGCAATCCACAATTCTCAAGGAGCCAAAGAACAGAGAAAATTACCGAAATTGTTATCAGTCTGTCTATCATATCCTAGAGATGAGTAATCAACTTTCTCCCTTCTATCACTCCACTCCGGTGGTGGCAAAGTTTGAAAAGGAACCATTGTTCTTAATGGAAGGACAGCAGAAGCCAAGTTATCTGTACTTCCTCTCTCATATGCAATATTTACTATGCAATCAGCTAATGAGTATGAGCAAGGAGAAGAGGATATTGATGACAGAGCCATATCAGAATGTGGTTCCCACAGTATATCGCACACATCCTGCGGGCTTAGTTTGTCAAAAACACCATCAGAGGCAGCAATCAGATAGCTGTCATTGAATGTTAGAGGTTGCCAATCTGTCACCTCAGGTACTGATATTACGCCATAACTGACAACATATTGACACTAAATGAGAGATTGCACCTCCAGTCCCTTTTTGTTGGAGAAAAATGACAAAGTATTAAGTTCAAATGAATCTGCAGAAGTACTAATTTTGTTGAAAAATCTAAACTGTGTTTCTGTCACCATACTCTATCTGGGAAAGAAGAAATCTAGAACATAGGCTCACCTTTTAAAATGCACATCCCCAATTGATCGGGAAACAGCCAGCTGTCCATTAACTCGAGCTACACCACCCCAGCTAGAGATGTGTCCTCCAAAAGATTCCACTCGGGTTTTTTCATCATCTCTGTCTGGATGGTGATCCCTTGTCAGTTCTTTGGCCATCAAAGACATCCAACCATTAGAGGATGATGATTTTAAGCTGCGGTAGTCTTTTAGCACTGAACGAGCACCATCATTTTTTCTCTGCCGGAAAATCCTTAGTAGAGTTGCTGAAATTTGTGAGGCCAAGGAAATTTGAAGTCATATTTCAACCAACTCCAAGTGAAGAAGTTTCGTTCAACAACTGTATGCAAACCTATCTTGCTCTTATTATAGCATGCAAATGAGGACCTAATAGTGCAAACCAGTAACAAATTTCCTGCTCTTCTTGAACTCAAAAAGGAGCAACTTAGGTCTGACCTTTAGCCTCTGAAGGAGATTGGTATACTTCAGAGCACAAAAATGCTTTTGAGTCTCCAATGTTGGCAACTAGAATTTGACTATCTGCCACAAGGATAACTGTAGCTGTAGTGCCTGCTTTAACATTGTTCCTGGATGCTTCCTTCAGAAATAAAATAGTAACATAAAGCAAAACAAGCTATTAACCCATAATTCTCCAGTCTGAAAAGAAAAAAGGGACAAGAAAACCCACAAAAGTCACCTTAGAAAATGCTGCATCAATGTCATGGATTGCACTTAGCAATGCTTCTCTCAGTATTTCCAAGGGAAAATGTTCATCAAAAATTTTCGATAATGTCACCTTCAACCTACATAGATGCTTGTATTTTGTTACCAGGCCCATATACACTTGGCAATCCTTTTAATATCATAAATTGCATGCCAAATATAAGCTGACATGTCTGTTGAAACAAAAATGCAAGAATCCAACTTCAAATTTTATATGAACTCTTATGTAAATTCTAGTTAGAACAGTGTCCAACTGAAATTAGAAATAACTTCCAAAAGCAATCAGAACAGTTTCCTATCATGTTAACTATCTATCTTTTTTCCATACAATGATTGAAGATAAAAGGCATGTCTTGAAAACCAGTTATTTGGTTTCCTATATTCTAAGGTAGTCTACATTGCGCATTAGCACAAAAACGTCCCCAACCAAGCATATATGATAATGTGTGGCTACACTGAATATGATGACGGATGAATACATATGCAACAAGGAGAAGGGGCATTGATTGAGCAGATATTGGGGGGAAAGGGACATGATAGGTGACAGTAATATATTTTTCACAAACCTATACACACTCATTCACAGGAACAACATAGGTGGCCAAGGTTTTAATCTCGTCAAAGTTTCATGCTCAGCTTGTTGAGCTTTAAATAAAGCCATCAAATCCCTTAATTTTGGCTCTACATAATCTCCCGAATCCTAAAGCACATTAAAACTTGATACGTCTTCACCAAAATCATTGACAGGGTGACTTGAAATAGGCAACAATTCAAGAAAGTAAGCATTTTCCATAATAATGCAATAAATGAGAAGAAAGACCTTCCAAGGTCTAGCTCCTCGTCCATCTTTGACTTTTGAGAAACAAAACCCCCGTCTCCCATATCTGGCAGAGTTCCCATCCATTTCCTCGATAAAATGGAATATGTTGTATCAAGCAAGAAATACGTATGCAGAATGAAATACTCTAGCAACAATTTTGAAGCCATTTCACTAGCTTCCGCACCATTATGCCCATCAAAAACCGCCACGATTCCAACCGTCACCTCCTTAATCCCCTTACGGTCTGATTCAAGACAAAAGAAAAAAAAAAAAAAAGAATCATTGATCATCCAACTTTCATCCACTCGTATATTGTTTATCTGAATATGCGATATTCTTCTATTTTTTTTACCAGGAAAAGGAATGCGGATATCGAGTACGCAGAGGACGCGATCCTCCTGAGTCTTGCGGCGCCCTTGGTACGTCGCCGATTGACAGTTGGCAGTCGACGAATCGGAACGCCGTTTGGAGTTGGAGTCGGAGTTGTAATCTGAGAGCTTCCAGCGGGGGCATTTTGGGGACTGGAATACGGCCGCTGCGCCGCCTTCTCTGTACACCGTTAAGCACGTGGGCGATTCCCCGGAAACGTATGTGCTCGCGCAGACAATAAGCCCAAGAAGCGAGAAGAAGACGAACCTGATAAGGTTCATTTCGTGATCTTGAATTTTTGAAAAAAGTGAGTTAAATGTTTGACAAGCCTTATACCACATATCCTTAAAATACTCATTGCACTCAACTTTAAAAAACGTCCCCCGTTACTCATTCAACAGCAATCCATTAAAACTTTTAAACGGAAATTTGGTAAACGTATTGATTATGGAAAACTTCTAATTGCCACACAAACAACATAATCTGCCAACTAATCAATTCCCCAAATAAAAAATCATCGCGCGGCAACGTTAATTTGAAGCCAGCAGTAGAGAGAGAAACTGGAGAAGGTCTGCGATACCGTCCATTTGTTGCTCGCCGATCACCTAGGGCACACCGGAGGCTACTCCTTGCATTGTTGTATTGTATCATAAGTTGCGTCTTGGTGTGGCTCTTCAATTTTTTCCTGCTCAGTCTTTGAAATCCCGTCTCCTGCGCTAAATCCCTAGCTCCACCTACAATGAAGTGGATCGGTTCTCAGGTCCATATGTATAAACTATCTTGAGGATTTTACTTGATGCAAGATTTATTGTGTGTTCAGTTTCATTTTTTCTTTTTCCTTTTTGGCCGGGCAAAACTTTGATGTGTTGAAATTACTCTCGAATTACAATTTTGAGGTTTTGTTCGTGTTCTGATCTTCTTGTAATTGATTATGATGATAATTTCAGTTCAGATGATGTATGAATTTCCAGTCAGATGATGCAATCCCTGACTTTACTGTCACCGAAGTGCGTAGATAGAATTGGAGGATCACGGGAGCACTTCTGCTGCAAATTACTTTGATTATTACTGTTATTTCTTTTTCTTTTTCTTTTTTTTTTTTGGCCCTTTGAACGGAAAAATATATACAAGTCAGTGCATATCTTACGCGCTAAGTGATCGAAGCGAAAGTGGCACACCCTCAGGTATAAAACGAACTTTGTAAGTTTCTTTTTCTTTTTTTTTTTTTTTTTTTTTAAATTTGGGAATTGATTAGTTGCCACCTAACAGATTTCGTTTGAGTTGTCAAATAAGTTTTCTGCTAGGTAATCCGACTGCTAAATCAGCATTTCCGTGTAAGGGTTCTAACGAAATGCTGGTGAACAAGTAATGAAAGAAGTTTTTTAAAGGTTAGTGGTAAGATACGCTATTTTAAAGCTAAATGAATATTTAAAGAAATAATATAAAGTTCAGTCAGTACGAGAATATTTAATTTGAAAAAAGTTAGCAATTGCGTTGCATGACTGCTTGTAGTAGTCCTTCTATAGAGTTTATAAATTATGTGACAAGTTCTTATTAGACAAAATAAATTTTCAATATGTTTAATTAGAGATTATCACATAAACTATGAGACACCATAAAATAGTGTCCAAAGACTATGAAGGTGCACTGCTTTTAGTGCTCGCACCTCGCAGGCGATCACCAAAAGAGACCGGGTCGACCAGGACGACGTCCGGTTTGCTGACGGTTTCGGCAACGAAGTTGAGAAATTTGCAAAGCTGGTCCAGTTGACCCGCCCAATGAATTTGGACCTAACAACATCTTGGATCACTGTCATTCTTCAACCAAAGCCTACATATAGCCCAAGTTGCAAGACACAAAATAAAAACATACGGGGCCTTACCGTTTCATACTGATACACTCACATTATAAGGATTTTCAAGATTTTCAATTTTTTTTTTTTTTTGAATGAGGATTTCAAGACCGGTATTCATTTTTTTTTTTTTAAAAAAGAGAATTACTTTACAACTGACAGACAAGAACAAGAAACAAGTTGTTCAAATAGTGGTGTAGTGGTTAAAACATTCACATTCTATGTCAGATGTACCAAATTCGAACCACATGTGTCCCATCCTGAATTTCCCTCCCCCCTCCTATATCTCTTTGTATAAAATATTTATTTAAACAAAGAACAACAAACAAGATTTACAGTTTTACCATCAATAAATAGAGTCCACCCTATTGTTTTTCAATTCGGGCAAAGGTGGAAACTGTTACACAAGCAAATGGTTTGGAGAATCTGGCAATAGAAATGACACCCGTGAACAAAATTATGGCCCCTCCATTTCTTACCTCTACAAGTTTGAAATATTCCTTTTCTCGTGCCTACTCAATATTTCTATTTATTAAAATAATAAAATTGAAATTTGTCAATACATACATTGATAAGTTACTGATTAATTGGGTTCAAAAAAATAAATTTAGTGATTAATTAATATAGTATTAAATTGCCTTCAAGAACGGGCACATATTGGAGTAGACTTTCAATGATTTTGTTAATGTAGCATATATACTAAGTGATAACAAAGGTGTATAAGTGTTTATTGTCGCACTCCTTGCCTTTCCATGGGCAACAACTCGCTACACGGGGCATGGGTGGATCCAATTACGAGCAGGCATATAGCATTTTGGTCGAAGTAATTCTTTTTGTTAATCATAGCTCATGTACATAAAAATCCTAAATCAGCCTTTGACATTAGGTGACATGCAAACATGAGAATTCTGTCGAGACAAGTTTATACAATAAACAATAACCTAATTAGAACACATCAACATTACATTGTCAGCATTAAAGGAAGCAACCTAATTAAAAATTCGAACGTCCACGATAATATATTTTTGCTAAAACTTACCATTCAATTTTATTATTTCTTGTCATAATTTTTTATTGAATAATTATATATCTTGTCATAATTAATTAATTACCAAAAAGAATGTTAGTTACAAATTAAGTATATAATGCATGTAATTCAAATTTGGGTGAAGCTTGCATGTTCAAGAATAAAGTGATTAGATTCTTGAATATATACAAATGCAGATAGGAACAAAAGTAAGAGTCTGAAAGAAATGATTGGCAGTCCCACCAACATCAATTTTATCAATCTGTATTATTATCTTTCTTTCGGGGTTAAAAGGGATATTGCCATGTACCATAATATTTTTTTACTGATGTAAGTTAATAATGTTTCATTTTTTGTAGTAAAATAGGATTAATTTGCAAAGGTGATCAATTATATTAGAACGAAGAGATTATCTTATCTGAAAAGAGAAAAGAAGAAGATGAATCTGAAATAAAGGCATTCTGAATGAATCACATGACAAAAGAAACCACATTGGATTCCAAAATTTTCAAGAGCCAGTTTGAATCTATATTACATGATATGAGATATATATTTGGCAAAGTGTACATCAATGGGTCCTTATTTATTTGTGCATTGTGTTTATATGATTGGAGGTAATCAGTTAGCCTAATTATGCCGTGTTTAGTCCACAAATCATACAATATCATATCGTGTTAAAGAAACAGAAAGCTTTGATATTCTTTGATGTGTTTTTTTAATTAACAATGGTGCAATTTTTAGGCCTCCACGGGCTCACTGGGGATATATTATCTAATGTGTTGCTTGTATTTATGTTCAACAAAAACTTCCTAATGTCATCCGCTAGTATTAACCTGATTTGAGATGGTAAGGAAGTGAATATGTGACTATTAGAGGCATATGTTAATTTTCTATTAGACATCATTATGCGGTTGGTATCATAAAGAAACCAACAGCTATTATTAGAAAATTTTCATTATGAATGCTAAATTCTAACTATCCCAAAAAATTTCTAACACTTTCATGAGGTGTCATCCTATCATATTTACATGACGTATATCAATACACCTACAAGAGATGAGAGGTGCCACAATGGCGCCTCTCAAAATTGCCACAATAAAAATACTAATATCTACTAATTTTTAATAGTTTAAAAACTTCATTGACAAATCTTAGTATGGAAGTTCAGGAAGTCAGGCCAGTCATCAAGTTGGAAAAAGTAATTGGTCAAGTTGAACATGTTGAATCAAGTCGAAACGGGATTTTAAATTAATTAAAAAATTAAAAATTAATTTTTACCTGAAAATATGGGGGGAACTTTTTTTTAAATATCCCTTTTTCCTTTTTTTCTTTTTTTTAGAGATTTTATAACCAGTTTTGATTAATCTTGTTTCTTGTTCACTTATTGCTGTTGAGGCAATCAATTTTTCAAGTGAACGGGACCACTTTTCCAATCAGTTGTTCTTGATTTTTCTTGTCAAACTAGCTAATATGTAACCATACGTCCTCTAAACAATGACGTCAAAAGAAACACGAAATTAATTTTCTTATTTAATTTTCATTAACATCCAAATGAAAATTGCGATAGTGCTTAACCCATGAACAACATAGTATATATTTGACCATTATGAAAGCAAGAAACTTTAAATCATCCCTCATCCATATATCATTATCATCATCTTCTCATCCGACAAGACGCAGAAAAAAACAGAATTATTACAACTTTCCTTATAAGAATAATTACAACTTTAAACCCATAAATAAATTAACTACGTACTACAAGAAATTGGTTACAGCATAGAAAAATTAAAGTCAAACCGATAATTCAATCATGATAGCCGTGGGGCTGTAGAAAAAGAGTATGCATAAGCGCCTGATGATCATCTCTCCCACTTTGCCTTTTGCCTTTGGAACTTTTTTCTGGGGTGGGGTGTCCCAGTGGGGGGGGGGTTGTTATCGGTGCCATACTTTTAACGTATAGGATTTTTTAACGGCTCTAAAACAATTGCTTAAACTCGTGAAAACTTGAAGTACGCTTTGGTTAATTTTGCTTAAGATTTTTTGTAAAAGCTTGAAGTTTTATCTTGATCTAATCTGTTAAACTTTTCACTCTTTACGGCATTTGGCTTTTTAAGATTCTGAATTTGGTTGATAAACAATTCTTCCTTTTAATGCATCATTGCATGCAAATGAAGGGCCTTTTAGGATTTGGGTGTTTTATAACAGGAACCAAGGAAAAGACAGAAAGTGATAATGTCAGAATTCCGCAAAGTAATTCTTTTTTTTTTTTTAAAGAAAAAAATTATGGGTGTTCAAGAATTTCTGCTGTGAGATTGTTTCTTCATGGTTTTTTCCCGTTAACTCGTATAAATATGGGATTTATATTTAGTATATTGTCTAACAGAGTAATTCTACTCTTACATTTAAATTTTCTTTTATATAAAGTTCGACACAGATGTGTCTCATATGATTGGCAAATGATTTAAATTTAATGTGATGTGTAAAAAAAATAGGGTTTGTCAAGTATTAATTGTGTGTTAAATAGTGTGTAAGGCTTTATGTAAATATAGAATCACCTTGTCTAAAAACTTAACAAGTATGAGGGACATGCTTATTTAAGGCATATGTTTTACACCGTATATATATATTTTAATTGAAAGAACATTCATAACAATTAAGTTATATAAATCATTAAGACATTAATTAACTTTACTTTATATGAAATAAGTGTATATAATAAGTTTGATCGATTTCTATTTCACTTTAGAAATAGAATACTCACAAAGGCTAATTAGATGCAATGATTTTTAAAATTTCGTATCATGCTCCTCAAATGTCTGTCACTTTAATCATACAGTTTGACTATACTATTTTTCAAGGTTTTAAAAAGCGTAAAGTTAGCATGATGAGAATCATGAGGTTCAAGTTCTTGCAAGTCAAAGCAAATTTATGTGAAACAAAAATGTAAAAGAATATAAAGTATGAAATAGACGACAAGATTTCACAATTTTAAATTGTTATGACTAGACGACGAGATTTCACAGTTTTAAATTTTTACAACTTATGAATGTAAGCAAGTTTCTTTAGAATTAAATTTATTTTTAAACATTAATCTTCCCTAAGAAAGCTTTCACTTTATTCACATGTGGATGCACTTATATATAGCCCACAAAGGACAGGGTCATTAAATGGACAGGGAGGAGTTTTTAAGGGGGAAATAAACCATCATATATTGTCTGTTTCTTTCCATGCTTCTGATTGCATGGCAAACTTGAGAGAGACTTGGAATCAGATTTCTGAAATCTGTTCTTCAAATTCACAAACAAGCAATCCATGGCTAAGATTTCTCTGAAAACTCATCAATCATGATCATCACATACATCTGATAATCACAAGATGTTTCTTTTGGAAATCTTGCTTATCAGATTTTAGTGAGATTCCATTTCTCAGCCAGCCCCTGGATTGCTCTGCCACCTGTTGTTTGAGCTACCCACCATAACAAACTGCTTAGTTGTAGCACTCAATTTCTGGGCTGTTTTTTCCTCTTGTTGCTTCCAGTTAGAGGGTCTTAAAAGAGAGTTTGACACAAGGGTTTTAAACGTCATTTTCTAGAATTATTAATGGAAACAAAATGGAAGAAATCAGTAGTGGGTGATTTCTGATTCCTTTTGCTGTTCTATCTCTGATCTTCTTCTTCTTCTTCTTCTTCTTCTTCTTCTTCTTCTTCTTCTTCAAATTTTTTCTTCTTCTTCTTTTCTCAGAAGCCATGTATCCAGTAGTGTTGTCCATTTCAACCTCTCTTTCTGAAGAAACCAGTGTCTCTTCTGGCCCTAGGGTTCATGAATTTGGCAGCAGCTTAAATCCAATGCTTCAAACCCAATCCTTAACCTCTCAGCAGCCTCAGAAAATCAAGAAGAAGAGAAACCTCCCTGGAAATCCTGGTAATCATTTTAAATATATATATATATATTTTTTTTTTACTGATCAAAACGCGTTCACCAATATGTCAAGTTAGATGTTAACACGATGTTGTTCGAGATTTAATAGTCGACCAAACCGAGTAATTAATTAAATGACGAAAAAAGAATCACATAGCGGACCTTAAATAGACTAATTTTATGTAAAATCTTGATATATATTAGACTAATTATTATGTGCAGACCCTGATGCTGAAGTGATAGCATTGTCTCCAAAAACCCTTTTGGCTACAAACAGATTTGTGTGTGAAATCTGCAACAAGGGTTTCCAGAGAGATCAGAATCTACAGCTTCACAGAAGAGGCCACAATCTTCCATGGAAACTGAAGCAAAGAGACAGCAAAGAGAACAAGAAGAGAGTTTATGTCTGTCCTGAGCCCACCTGTGTTCATAACCATCCCTCAAGAGCACTTGGGGATCTTACAGGAATCAAGAAACATTATTGCAGGAAACATGGGGAGAAGAAATGGAAATGTGAAAAATGTTCAAAGATTTATGCTGTTCAATCTGACTGGAAAGCACACTCTAAAACCTGTGGAACTAGAGAATACAGATGTGACTGTGGAACCCTTTTCTCCAGGCAAGAATCTTTTTTGATTTTTTTTTTTATTTTCCATTGATTTTAGTAAATTAATCTTTGTCTTATAAGTTTAGCTGTATCTACTGTTTTCCTCACTTAAGATTTGTGTCATAGGATGGGACCAATCCACAATGGCGTATTACTCAAAACAAAATTAAGCAAATTCAAATCAGTAATACCTGTAAAGATACAACAGAAATTTCCAAGGAAAGAACAAAATTAAAGATCAGCGATGTGCTCTAATTACGTGCAGCTTCCAATGTTGCATTATCATTTATTTAGTTAACATGCTTTAGAATTGCATTCTTTTAATTATCTCATAATGTCAAAATTCATGAGGTCATGAGTTTGAGCAATTAAACAACAATTACATGCAATGCAAGGGGGTGCATGCCTGTTTCTCCTTTTTAAACTTTAGCTAGTTGCTAGTACAGTTGGTCAGGGGATAAGGACAGGTCCCAAAAACAATGATGGACATTTCTACTCTAGTCTTTGAGAAAAAATATAGAATCTTGAATATTCATTTTAGAATCCAGGAGGAAATTTTCATTGGGAGTGGGGGTGGGGTGTCTTTGTTCACTGGCAAAGGCTGTGAAAAAACTTCTGAACATATACATTGTCATCATAATTCATAACTGAGAAAATCTGCAAAAAAAATTGTGCTATTGTTGAGTTGTTTTCTTGCTTTGCTTCTGATTTTCACCAAAAGTGTGTTACTCAGGATTTTTCGAGTTGTACATGCCACACATGGGTGGGTGGGGGAAGGGGGTGTGCATGAGCTCCATTTTCTGAAAGCTATTGTGATCTGTAAGACACCAATTCCTAGAAACTTTTGGACATTATTAGTGCCATTTCTGTCTCTCATTTTTTGCATGAATGTACATTAGTCAACCAAGCACTTTGGGCACAATTATTGCCTACAGAAGCTAAGCACCATGGAGCTGTGAGAATGTTAGGAATACGAGATCGAAGTGTGTTGATAACACGTGATTAGTAATTATGGATTATAGCATTATACATTAAACATTACGTGGGAATAAAAACTATAAGTATAATCATCAGTTGAAATTGTAATTTAAGTGATCTCGCTTCTTAAACGGTCCAAACTCTAGGCTCTTTGTATATAGCATTGAATCAATATTTTACTCGAGATAGTAAATGATTGGCCCTTTTCAAATACCAACCAATTGAATTTTTATAGTGTTAACATTTGACTAACAGGACTTGTGTGAAATGAGCTAACAAGAATGTCCACGTTAATGCGTGGATTTAATTTGGACGTAGTTATGAGGAGCTAGTGATCACATAGTTATTCTCAAGTTCCAATGAATTTTTATTTTGCTGTACATTTGTGTATCAAACATGTTTGTAGTTATTAACACGTGGAGAATGAGGGAGAACCTTTGAGAAGGAAACATAAATTAGAACCTTACATTAGCAAGATTGTTCATCACTCTAACAGATATTCCATTTTGTTTGTATTCTTTATGATCAATATGATATTTTCTGATGAATAGAGAATCCATTGCGTGTGTAAATATGCAGGAAGGATAGCTTCATCACCCACAGAGCATTTTGTGATGCTTTAGCAGAAGAAAGTGCCAGACTCTCTGCTGCCAACTCGATCTTGGCGGCTGGATCAAACCCCAGCAATGAGCAATCACCATCTGCAGCCGGGACCTTCCGTTTCAGCCACCAAAACGCGTCTTCGCTCTTCTCGTTTTCTGCCCAACAGCTGCACTTCCCGAACCCACCACTCCGCATCCCCCTTGACCGATCATGCTGGAACCCACCCCAAAACCATAATCCTAATCATGTTCAGATCAAACCTGAATCCATCCACATTCCCCTTACTTCACCATTTTACCAAGAACCACTTCACAAGGAGCTGGTGAGTTCAACCTTCCCGTGTTTCCATGTCAGCACCGGCGGGCCGACACTCTCGGCTACCGCACTTCTCCAGAAGGCAGCAACTGTAGGACCAGTGCATTCTATTGGTCACGTTAGCTCCACCATGGCCCAGCTGGATATGGACCACACAGCGGAGAATCTGGTCACATGGCAAAAGACTGATGACTTAACCAGGGACTTTCTTGGGCTGAAAGAAAACCAATGTGGCGGGGAAGACAGAGGCAGTGGCAATACGGGGAGCATAAGGGAACTACTACCTTACACAGGGGGTATAGATTTCCCTACATATGGCCATGATCACTCACTGTTGAAGCATCGAGTTGGCTTTGGATTTGCTGAAACTGCACCAGAAGGGGAACTGTTGAAGCTTCACTGTATTACAGATGGTTAATTCAGGAAATTTTGCTCTGAACACAGGATTGCAGAAAAACATGAAGAGTTGAATTTCTATTAAAATTTCCAGCTTTTGGATTACTTTTTAGACCGCATCTCATTCCCATAATTGGTTGTTTTCAAGATTATTAAAGTAACTTTTGGATTATAATGATGCAAGACCTTGAGATGTTATCATGTAATGTTTGCTTTACATACCAGAACTGTCTTCCATTTGCCAACTCTCTGGGCAATTTTGATAGTATTTAAAAATAAATCAAACTTACTTTTCTAATACTTATTTTGTCAAACTTGATCTTTAAAGATGCTTTCACAGCTAAATCTGTATCATGTGTTGAGAATATATATATTTTATTAGCTTAATATTTGAGATGTTTCTTCATTAGAAAAGTCATTTTCTTCAGCAAACACACGGGGCATTTTCATAAGGGGAAAGAACTTCACTTCCCCATTGATCATATAGAGGTGAACACGACTGTTGGGAAGAGCAATGACGGGGAGGAAGACTGATTTTGAGGAGGAACTAAAAGCAATTGAAGAAGGTTACAATTAGAGATAACCAAAGAAGCAAGGTAAGAAAGGGGGGACAGAAGGGCAGACAACACTGTTTCTTCTCTGCAGGGAGAAAATCTACCTTATGGTGAGTGATAATAATTAATATAGTACAAATAGAGTGGTAAAGTGTTCATTGCATTTCGAATCTTGGGGAATGTAAGAGATGATAAAATTTCACTTTAATTAATATAATTAAGATAGACTGAGGTATGTTTAGGTGATCAGTTTAAAAATTTACTAACAAGATACTTGCAAAGGCTGATATAGTTCTCATAAAAAAGGAAAAAAATTTTGAATTAATTGAAAAGAAATTTGTTAAATCTATCACTAGTGACGGGACCCACTAATGATTTAGTATAAATTTTTTGTTTCTTCTTCAAGTATGAATACCTCTAGAAGCAATTTTAGATATTTGAATGTCAGGAAGCTAATGCCTCAAAGAAATCGTTGGTCTTTTAAGACACTTAAAATGGAGGGGCTCGCTTTTCTTCTCTAAAATCAAAGCCTAGAAATTTTGGAAATTAAAAGGATTTTATAAATCCAATACTGCATAGCCTTTTCTAAAGGGGGGGAAGAGGCTGTAAAATTTGTCCTATAAGCATGAGTAATAAAGGTAACTAGGTTGATGCTGTTATGTGTTTTTGTGCAAGGGTTAGTGGTGGTCCGGGACTTAGTGTGGTACAAAGACCCTCCTAAAGGAAAAGACAGCAAAAAAAGGGGCCAAAATAAAAGAAGACAAAAGATGATAGAAAATGTCAACGGTTATGAAAAAAGATGCTCAATTTAACATTTCAAAGTTAAGTATTACCATTCTAAATCTTCTATACGCTTTCTTAAATCTCCTCCCTGGATTAGCTAAGGTACATAAAAAATTTCAAACAGCGTAAATTTTTAGATAATGTGGTTCAACAGTAAACCACAAAGGGCAACAACTTGTTTCCCAGAAAAGGAGGTACTAATGTTTCTTGACATTGATTAATAATATAATATTATCATCTAAATAGTCAGTTAATCACGTCCCAAGCAAAAGGGGAAAATCATATTCAATATTTAGAGAAAGGAAAAGAATCATATTCAAAGCTATAAAGAATAAGCACATTATAGTTGAGAAGTATATTCAGCAACTAAAAACTAAGAAAAAGTGAGAATTAAGATTGGACGAAAGAATAAATACTGGGATATTTAAGTATATCCAAGCTTTTAGAAAGTAGAATATGTAAGTTGCAGGTTTAGTACAAATACATACCATTTGCCTTGCAGAAAAGACTGCCTCTTTCTATCTTGCTCAGCTACCACTAACAGACAAACAAAAAGCTTCTATTCTATTCGTTTCTCTCTCTTCTCTCTCTCCAAATGACTTGCATATGTCATATTTCATCAGGGAATCTCATTTTTAAGGACCTATCTTTTGTTCCTTTTCTTCTTTCTTCCAAAGAAAATAATTATCAAACCTTCTTTCCTATCTTTTATCTCTTTTTTTCTTCTACTGCAAATCCCGATGCAAGTTGATACCCTTTCTTTTCCAGAATAACCTTGAGTATCACTACAGCAATGGATAAAGGGACAGCTAAATATCCAAGGCCTATTTCAACATTATAATGGTTAAGCCAACCTTCTCATGAATGAAAAGGAAAAGAACCAGTTAAAGATACATGTCTATTCTCGTGGCTTTTCTGATTCTTAAAAGTTATCTTCGAATAAAGCAAATTCTAAAACTAATTAGCTGCAGAAAATCACTAAAGAAGATAAAATGATCAACTGAAAAGAAGACAACTGTCGACGATAAAATTCAAATATATTGTTTTCTTTTAGCATGATCTGCAGCAAAAAACAATAGTTTTGGGACAAATGTAAACAGGGATCATAAGCTGAGATCATAACGTAACATTCTGTAAGTTGGAAGTAATATCAGTAGAATGAACTGCAAAGCACCAAACCCTGTAAATTAGGGAGAGCTGAGATTAATCAATTTTAAGCAGCCTAAAAAATGGATTTGTAGAAAAAGTAATATCATCGCTCCTAATAAGATCATTTCAAAATAAATGGGCAACAATTAGGAAAATTTCACTATTTATATTAATCAATAATGTCAAATCTTTCATTTTAAATAGCAAATGTAGGTAAAAATTTATATCAATGAAATCAATGTATATCTCATGAGACAAGACCTCAACTTATCAATTGGTCCATCTGTGCAAACATCATAACTTTTTCACATAAACACACTCTCTCTCTCTCTCTCATGCTTGATTGTCAACGTGAAGACATTATTGACCAAATTATCGATAAACTTTAAATTCTTTATCTTTACATCCACATCAAATATTAAGGGCTGAAGTTTTTCAGAGCTGTTCTTTAATCTCATCATAACATCTTTTTTGCAGCCCACTAAACTTTTATTGCTCTGATGACAATCTCATTTACTAACCAAGAAGTATCAAAGTTTCTTGAAGGATGCAGCAGCTTATTGCCACAAAACTGCATGCATGAAATTTTTTCTATTGACAGTCGAGATATAGACAGAGCAAATAGCTGATTTTTAATTTAATATATAAATACTAGCCTTTTAGTCTTCAAAACATTCATATTTAGTAAATTTCTGTTGCATCGGGTTTCCAAATTGCGGAAGGTAATCATAAACATTAAACAGGCAGAAATACAACAGCCAAGTTTCTATGGAGCTCATACTCTAAACTGCAGTGGAGGACTCACCTATATCAGAAACTCATAAAGAACATCTTCTAATGTCAATTTAGTTCAACTTGTATTGCTCATACTAGAAGCAACATAGTCAGGAAAAAGTTGGTGTCGGTGTCTCATACAGACCAATGGCTTTGGTACACCAAATTAATTCGCAGAAATTGATCCAGCATCTTGTTAAATGCATGCCTATAAAATTTTCTGCTTTATTCTCATAAAGAGAGACACTTTAGTCCATCTAAACATCCTTTCAAGATGAGAACAAATTTTTTTGCTCCTGAATATCCAGAGCAAAAATATTCATAGACAAGGGTGGGCATGGAAAATTGGAGATGGAATAAAGGTGCACATGAAGGCCAAGTGTCACACATCGCCACAATTCACAAAGTTAAAGGAAGTAAAAAGAGCAAGAATTAAAGTATCACTTCAGGAATAGAAATTAATGTAAGCCAAAAATGTGTGTATAAATCAAGATCAAAATATTTAAAATTCAAATGTTAAAAAAGGAAAATATTAAGTCGGCAAGAATATGCTGCTAGTAGTTTTCACCTAACAGCATCCACTTAGGAGTAACAATATTCTGAAACCACAAAACAGCAGAAATTATGGTAGCATTTTCAGAACTCAATACCATGAAATGGAAGAGGGACCACATCGGTAGGCACCTTAGTGCCCTTTTAGCACAGGCAGAAATAGTTATGTTCACAACCAAATCACGATTTCATTTCTTATGAGCATAGAAAACAATATCACTTAATGGTTGAACATAATGAGGCACCATCAATGTGTTCATGTTCAGCTCCATGCAGCATTGCTCCAGAATATGAGATTGCATCCTAAGTTTTTTTTTTTTTTAAATGTGCATGGTGACGTAACTTAAAATAACTACTTTCAATGACTAGAAAATCATTGTGCCATGTTGGATGGGCCAGGGGTGGCTGCAACTAGTGTGTAGTTTAATCAAGTATCAAAGACGAACAGTGTTTTTTTCTCTCTTCACAATTCCGACAGAAGCATATCCTAATGGTACCAGAGTCAGAAATATGATCTCCAAACATTATGGTGCACAAGGAATGTCAAGGTCATATCCTAATCTAGTCCCCTACCAGCAGAAAATATTTGTTAGAAACAGAACTACAAAATACATAAAAATCAAGATAACCTTGGAAACAACCTAACTCCCCTTGCTGGTTCCACCAAGTAAATCTTCATGAACAGAACAGAACATAAAGGTTGAATTACATATAAGGATAAAATGATGAGATACCTGAGTATGTTTCAATAAAATAGTAATAGGACATCATGTCCAGTAGTTTTGATCCCTGGAAAGGCGATAGAAACAAATTCAGAAGAAAAGAAGGAACCACTTGGATAGAATTAACATGCACCGATCTTCATGAATAATTTATTCAACTCAATTTCTGGGTAAGTGTTTCTGTTTAATTTTTGGCGGATGAGAAGGAAAGAAAAGAAGGAAAATAGCAGTTACAACCTGCCTTGGACTCATCAGAATCTGGATATTATATGCAGCAGTGTCGAGGAAAGAAATGACATGAGCAGCGAGGAAAGAAATGATATGAGCAGCCTCCCACCACCACCCACAGCATATTATAGAGAAACAATTCATAGATACAACAGGTGAGTTGAACAAACAAACAAAACTATTTTGGACCAAAAGTGGAATGATAAAAACAGGACAGAAGAAAACAAAAATGTGAATTTCTCCAGTTTTGTCCAATGTTCCAGAAGATCAAGCATTTAACTGACTTGAGAAGAAAAGTTGTTTTTTGCATGCTGCTAATTGGTAATATCCTGTTATGACAGGAAATGTTGTTGCTAATTGATATTATTATCCTTATGCATAAGAGCTCAGCGAACATCACTCAGGTGTCAAGTCTCTGATTGTACAATAGAGTCAACTTATAACAAAATTTAGTATGTGACCAACTATATATTTCAGGTATCAGGGTTATCACCTTGAACCAAAAACTTTTCAAGCTTTGGCACGGCCAATTCAATCCTTGCTAAACTGGTGTTGACATTCTATCTTTAGACTCCACGTTGTATTTCTTTCTCTTGCTTACCAGTAATGCATTCTGCACATGATATACCCCAACTGATTCATGCATCTGCAAATGGAATAAATAGATACCTCAATGTCATGATTGGTTAAGTACCATATATTCATCATTTCTTCCCACCGTCAAATATCTTTCATACCAATATTCTTCCGTTAAAACATATTCACAAGGTAAGATATACATTATGGTTCCAACTAATTCAAATTGGGTGAATGGGTACTCCATATCTTCTATAAAGGATATAGGCATGTTAATTTACAATCAGTTATATCTTTATCTCCTTAATCTATGCAATTTACGCTTTACATGATTTCTAATATTACAAAGAACAAGTACATGACCAATTCCTAAGCAGCTATTCGTATATCCATGTTCAGCAGCATAGTGGCTAAATTTGACCTCCAATCAACTCAGAGTTCTCTTTTTCCGCCTAACCCTTCCATCCATTATCAGGTTCCACCTTCTCCCTGGAAAAGCCTGCATGGGCTGCCTAACAAAATTGGATCTTCAACTATGAAGACATGTATCCATCACGTAGTAAGTTGGCTGATCCATAACTTTCTTCGTGCAAAATTAATGTCACATTTTTTTCCTATCAAGTAATGCAAAAAGAAAATATTATGAAAAGGAAGATTCTGTGGAAACCCCTAGAAGTAATTAATCACAACCATTTCACAGCATAAGCAACTTCATTATGCACCCCAAGTCATTTAATCTATCTACACCACTCAAATTTAAATTACACGTGCTACAGGGCATAAGTTCTGATGGACAGGAAAAGGCTCATTGTTTTGTCTTCAAGACTGTCTCATTCTCCTACTTTAGAAACCTACGTTAATGCACGATTCAACAGCACCATATACTGTATCGAGAGACATGTTCCAACAGGATATCTAATCATAACAGGTAAATAATCCAATAAGTGGTGGCAAGAAACCATGAAAGTTGTAAAATAATAATCAAAATACAATACTAATATAGAATTGAGAGAAATGGTTCTGAAACTCGTACAGCAAATTCTACCAGCTCTTGGGATAGATAAACTTTCACCAGCAAGAAGAGCAACCTTCTGCCTTAGAAAAAAAAACCAAAGATCCAGGTTTTCAAAGCAAAGGCTGGGAAAATAAGTGGTAATGTGTTATTGAGCAAACGAATGCCAAGTAGTTCACATGCTAAGATGACAAATTAGGATTGTTTTATTGCCGCAGTGAATGGAAGACAATTTAGGAATTTGGGATCATGCTATTGCCGCAGTGAATGGGAGAAAGAGAAGTGGAATTCAGCCTGTAAATACATACCTGTGATTTTGGGATGGATATTAGGAAGGACATGCAGAAGCCGGCCATAAAGTAAAGTTCCCCCCTTTTCTGTGGGGTTGTTGTGCCGTTGGGTGTGTGTCTATCGTCCTAACTGATCACATACATTACAGGGAAATTGGATAGCATAAGTTGTCATCTATACAGTGGGAGAAGTGAAAGCTGATAATGATGATAGCAGTGTCAAGCTCGTCAAATAATGCAAATACAACAAACAAGATAGTTGTTTCCTTGAATTTTTCTTTTGGAAGATATATTCAAAGCGAGGTGAAAATGAAAGCAAAAAAATATACTTATTGCTCATAATAAATTGTACACCATCTTAAAAATTCATAAGAAAACAGATTAAAGATTAACTTGCAACCAAAAAAACGAAAAAGGAAAAAAAATCAATACCCCCCTAAAAAAGCGAAGGGACGGGATTAGAGGGATTTTATTAGAGCCTCGCTTGAGGCACAATTCAAGGCATAATCTTCAAATAGTTAAATAAGTTTTGTTAAAAACTGTAGAAAACAAAGCTATTGGGTAGGCATTTTGATGTCATGGAACTCTCAGAAAGGGTCACTTCAGATAGTGCGTCAACTAATGTTGAAGCATTATTCTGATTTGCATAAAGCAATCAACCTTCTTCTTGCAGCAGAGTGAATTGCACACCGACTTGCCAGGAAACACCACGAAATAGTTTGCACCAATACACCCTTGAAGTAGTTGCTAATAATGTGGCTGGCACAAGTCCCTACAGAGCCTACAATCAAGCTCCACGCCTCCACAATCTAACAACCACCAACAGCAGTACAGAATGTTAGGAGAAAATTCTTTGCAAATTATATCATCAACTAACCACAAGTACAAACATCCTCAAGCTTAAAAAATGCAGAGAAATTTTCTATCAATCCACATTCACACTCATGAAATCATTCAAATTGCCGTATGGTAGTGTACTACAATATCTGTCTATGCATCCCCTGTTTTCTCTAGAAGGAAGCCAATAAGTCTAATTTGTTATTCCGGGGTAGCAGGGAGTTGAAGAAAATTACCTGCAAGGCTGCAATTGCTCTCCACCGTTATTCCAGTGCTTCAATTTTGACAAGCATTCCCACGTTTCATATCGCCGAGGAGAATTGCAACTGCTCTTCCGGGTAAATTTGCCGCCGCGAATGGGTTTTGATTCGGCCCTGACGTTCTGTTTACTAGAATTCTCACCCGTTGCACGGATGTTTAAAAGATGTTTAAAAGAAGTAACATATATCAATAACAATTACACAGTAATTTAATAAAATATTATTATAACACTTGAAAAAATTCTCAAAGAAATAATTAATAAATAGATTTGATGTATTTTTAAATAATCAAAGAAAGTCATGAGTATCAAATTGTAGTATACTCAATTAAAAATATAGAAAATAATACTCGGAGTATGAGAGAATTCACAATAAACCTCAAGATGAATTTATTTATATAAGAAGCATTTTGTGAAATTCATATATGTTAACTACTAATTTCGACGTATGAAATTTACATATTTTCTTAAATCACTATCTAATTTACTGTGGGTATGCTCAGTTAAAAAATCAAAACAATGGTACTCGAAGTATAAGAGAACTTATAATAAACCTCAAGATGAATTTATATGAGAAGCATTTTCGTGAAATTCACGTATGTTAATTACTAATTTCGACGTATCAAATTCACATATTTTTCTTGAATCATTATCTAACTTGCTATGGTACCTAATTTGTTATACAACTTTTAAGGAAAGTTTTAATCCAAGTAATTTTTTGAATTATGAGCCAGCCTTGTTGAATACAAAATGGTGTATAAAGAAAAACATAACAAAAACTTTCAAGCAAGAAACTTCTGCTTGAAGCACAAACGTATCCTGCATGAAGCTCAAACGTCTCCTACATTTTCTTGTAGCTATCTCCTCAAGATGTCTCGACTTTCCTAAATCAATAAGAATAGAGGCTCAAACGTCTCCTACATTTTCTTGTAGCTATCTCCTCAAGATGTCGCAACTTTCCTAAATCAATAAGAATAAAGGCGTTGCATCTTGTTTCATATGTAAATTTAAGTCCTTTCTCACAAAATCATTCAATCAATTACAAACTGAAATCCTAGAATCAAATGCATATGCACTTTCAAAATCGACAATTAAAAAAAAAACCACACCATATTCAGCTATTTTATATGCATATATTTGTATACTAGCCTATTTTCTCTACAACAGCGTGATGGAATCACTCTTTACATGATTTTATGTAATCAAGTCTGTTACTTATTGCTAACGCCTTCATTCTCCATACATATTCCAGGTCAATAACGTTATCTATATATTTATTTATTTATTAATAACGCAATTCATTATCTAGAAAAAACAACATTTGTAATTAAAAATAACACAAAAACACTCAATAAACAAAACTACTACAGCTATTAATTAATCCATTCATTATTTGGATTGTGTTTTAGAATAAGATTACCCTAAATTACCAGAGAAAATAACAGATATTAGGAAACTTTCAAAAAATAACTAAGATATTAATTGATCTAGATAAGGTAATAATAAAATTCAAAAATTGATCTGCTAGAGATATTCCATAAATTATGCTCAATAATATAACGATTAGGTTGACAAAAAAAGAAATTCTAGAGAATATAACAAATGTAAAGAGAGGCCGAATGGAAGACTATCAAAAACTGCATAAAAATGAAATAATATAAAATTACTAAAAAGCTCAAGTAAAGAAGACCTTGCTCTTATTTTGTTTATATATATATACATATATATACATATATATATATATTTCATGATTTTTTTTTTTTTTTTTTGAAGGGAGATTTCATGATTGTTCCAAAGTAGGGAACTTGGCAGAAATGATCCCTGATGTTTTCTTTCATTGTTAAGAGGCCCTTAATGTTTATTTTATGTGCAAATGGATCCTTACCCTCCTCTCTCTCTCTCTCTCTAAGTTGATTTGTATCTTTGTGAATTATTAATAAAATAATAACAAGGTTTTAAAATTTAAATTTCTATTTTTTTGGCTATAAGTTGAACAAATAAAACGAGTTGCGTTTAATATTTTTATGTAATGTATGTAATTGATATACTCCTTTCGTCCCAAAATAGTTCAGTTTGCTTTTCACAATGATTAAGAAAAATTGTTGAAAAAATAAATTTTACAAATGATTTTTCTAATATACCTTTATTTAATGAATCTAACTAAACATATTAAATAATGTTATTATTTTGGTAAAAATAACTCCTTGAATTAAAAACATGACTACATTTAGAGCACCCGAAAAACAAAAACATGGCTATATAATGGAGGGAGTATTATTTTTTTGTTAATTATATACGTTAATAAATCTCTAATTGCGTCTTTCGTATTTAAATTGTCATAATACCGTTGTTAGCTGACTAAAAAAATATGTGAATTGATATTTTTTAATTAGTTTTATGTTAAAGAAAAACAATTAGATGTCATAAGTCACAATATGCTGTTTATTCTGTTACTTATTTTTGAAGATGAGAAAACAATAATATGCAATTAAATTAAAGTATAATTAAAATGCTTCTTTCTCGCAGTATAAGAATAGAGTCAAAGGGTGAAGAAAAATGATAATGAAAAAATTTCTTTCGAAGGGCTTTTGAACGAATAAATGTAAATTCTTGTGTATAAATACAGGGAAACCTCTTCAAAATTTATAGTTATTAATAACTATTTATTTTGAATGATTTATCTACAAATTATAGATTTATTTATTTTTCACACCTAATGATTTATATAAATTAAAAGTTAAAATAAAAAGCTTGAAATAGAGCTTTAGTATTGGACCATTGGGAAGTTTAGTAACTTTAGTTTGTAAAAAAAGTTCTATTCAGTAAAAAAAAATTATATATATATATAAAGTGTACTAAAAAAAGTAAATAAAAGGTATTTTAGTTTTTGTGGTTATTATAAAAATAAAATAAATTATAATTATACTTTTTAAAAAATATATATGATTTCTTTATAATAAAATTATAATATATAAGGCCTTAGTTAATTAATTGTGTATAAAATTAAATTTAAGTTACTTTATTTCATGTAAGAATTCATAAAAATATAGCACAATTGTATATCTGTCAAACTGGACGATAAATTCTTAATTTCAAAAAAAAAATTAAAATTAAAAAGAAAAAAGAAAAAGGAATGAATCCATCCTGCTCTCTGATGAGAGTCTTTTTACATAACCAATCATTAGTTCTATTAATATTAATAGAGTCAATCATTGATTGTTTAGAAATTTTGGTGTGATATGGTATCTTTGTACATAAATAGCGACTAAAATTAACTAGTTTATTTTATTGACGAAATTTTTTTATTTTATTTTATTTTATTGAATCATAAAAATAATAAGTTTTTGGTACCTTCCCGTGGATGAGGTGGAGAAATAGAATGAGTTATAGCAACAAACGGTATATTGTTGATATATTTTATTAGCTCATATCATACCACTAATAACCAATAGTATTTGAAAATTTTCAATCACAACAAATGGTTATTGCTTTTAAAAGCTTGTTTTAGGTGGTTTTATCTTAATTTTATATCTTTAAATCCAAATCAGACTTTAGTATCAACTACATTTATAAAAAAAGAAAAACCACACATCTCATTTTTTGAACACATTATGGCCACAAATTCTCTCCAAAAATCAACTTTAAAAAATCTAATATTAGAAAAAGCTCTCAAAGTACTTCAAAAATTGTCAAAACCAATCAAATCCAACAAGCCACTTCATTTTGATTTAATTTGGTTGGTTTTGATTTTTTTAGTCCATCTAACTTGTCCTGTTACGAGTTTTAAAATTTTACTTAAAAGAATTAAAAACTAATCTCATTATACAACTAGACGGGTATAACCATAGCGAGTTTCATTACAGTTAAATTTGTAGTTAAAATATAGTCAAAACAAGTGGATTAGCTTGGTGAAATTGATTCAGGCTGTCCTAAAAAATTACTACATTAGGAATTCTTCAAAGAAAAAAAAATCAATGTACAATTTCTTTTTGAAAAGCAACTTGTAAAATGATGTTCAAAGACGCGGTCCCATTCTGGTACCATATGTGCCATATACTATAGCATTACATGGCCATATGATGTACATCAAGACACGCTACATGATTAATCATAATTATATGGTGTACCCCAATACACGCCACATGACCATGTGATCAAGGTCGGACCTGATAGCAGGCCCAGCATGCTGGCGCTTAGGGCTCAGAAATCTAGAGGGCCTATTTTATGATTTTCATGTTTTCTTTTCTTTTTTTTCCTTAACTCATTTTGAAGCCCACTTTTAGTTTAAATCATGGGCCCTAAAATTTAAGATCTATTTATGGGCTTGTATTAGTTTTGACATTCAATTTGAATGATTTGGTTGGAATTGTCTTATTTTATTTATATGTCTAAATCTTTATCCCCTTATATTTAGCTTAAAGACTACTCATTGGGACTAAAAAAATTATTTTTTGGGAGAGATAATTGTTTGATTCTATTATTACCTCGTGAGTAACTATTATAACATGTTGTTTAATAGTATTTTAAAAAATAAAATATTTAGTAAAAAAATAAAATAAAATAAAATGATTGATCGTTGTAGGGCCCCATTTTTTAGACTTCACTTAGGGTCCTGTTTACTACAGATCCGGCCCTGCATGTGATGCCATAGTATATGATATATATAGCACTAGATCAAATTTGTGTATAAGTGTACTAATGTATGCGTAAGTTTGATGATTGCATTATAAAGTGTAATCATCTAAATTTCACGTGAAACAAATAAGTTTTTAACATAAACACAAAATAATAACCAAACATTTGATTTTAAGGATATCCATAACCGTTGTGTTAGTCACACGAATTAAACGCTTAGGCGTCTTAAATAATAATAATAATTATTATTATAATAATAATAATAATAATAAAAGTAGTACGGCCAAAGGGCGACCGAACTGAAATTGTAAATGAAATTGAGTGACACATTTGAAACAAACTAAAATTGAGTGACTAAAAGGAAACTCTGCGTAAAGTTGAGCGACATCCACTAATAAATAGAGTGAGAGAATAGAGCGCGAATATGGCGCGCAGTTGCAACCCGAAAAAACGATCGTTCCAGCATTCTCTTCTTCACTTCATGTTCTAGGGCAAAATCCAATAACGGAACGACTCGACAAATCAGAAAAGGAAATTGCGAAATTATTTCATATCACATTATCTTCAAAATTTTCCTCACAGAGAAGCAAAGCAGCATCATATCGGAATCAAATGATTCCCTGAATTTGGCAGATTATAATTGTATATCTATGCACATACATATGCACGATTCTACAAACTGATCTTTCTGCTCTGAATTCCATATTTACAAGCAGATTGACCCAATTTCCATTTCTGCATTTTTCCTTATCTGTTGCTTCCTGAAAATAGAAAAGAAAGCGGGACCTGAGCTCGAGGTTTTTGTGTTAAAAAAAAAGTTAAAATAAAAAAATTGAAGGGTTTGAAATTGGATCTGATCGCTGGTGACAAAAGAAGGGTTTTTCTGGCTGGCGCATGAGAGGAACTTCTTGTTTTTTGCACATTGTATTTGTTTTCTGTAGATGAGATATCTAGGTACCTATATGCAAAAAAATTTGAGTTCGGAAAACGATGAAATGGAAAACGCTGCTAAAAGACTTCAAGGGTAAAGTTGGTTTCTCAGAAACTCCTTCACCTTCTTCATCTCCATCGTCATCACAGTTCAAAGACAGCAACGACCATTTCAATGATGCATCGCCTTCCGCTCCAGACTATGCGTTGTTGCCTTCAGGGTACCATTTTCACTGTCAAATTTCTGATCGTGACTTGTAATATCTAATTTATTCATTCATGAAATTTTGGTGTAAGCACACATTCTTGCTGTTGGAGGAAGAAATTTTGAAATCAATTTTTTTTTTTTTTGAAAGAGAAATCAAATCAATTTTTTTTTTTTTTTTTTTTTGAAAGAGAAATCAACTAGTTGATGTAGTAGTTATTAATGAATAATGAAATTGTTTCTGTTGTTGAAGAGATGACCAGGACACTGCTATTATTGGTGGTAATTGGTTTATACCAGGGATTTTTTCTTTTTCCTTTCTATTCGTTTGAAAATCCTTTTGGGGAAAGGCTTGAGTGTATCTGTAAATCTAAGAAACCCAATGGAAATGGCTCCCTTGCTATATTGTTATTGTTACAGGTGTCCATGAGTGGAACTCAAGTATAATGTAACCACTGGAGAGAAAATTATATCTTTACATGAGCAATCTGGAAAGTTCAGTTGGTTCTTGTGATAGCAACTGTAGCGTTTTTGGTATATTAGGTTAGAGAAACTATAAGATTTGATGAAAGTTTCTAGGCTGGATAATGAAGGTTGGATATTGATATATCTGGCACGAGCTAATTTTATCAGCTGAATAGGTTGTATGATGATTATGTTAGGTCTGGATGGCTTTTGGTAAAAACTGATTACCACCAGACCTTTTTTTCTTTAATTCGCAAGCCAGAGTTAGATCTCCAGTTGAGGAACAGGTGCTGGCGGTCGCATTCAGAAAAAAGGAAGTTTTATAACATGCTGAAATGCTTACCTCATCAATGGTCCAGTTCATTAATAAGTTTAGCATACTGAATAATATTTATCATACAATTGGGAGTGGCAGTAATGCTATAGCTGAGTTATGGGCCATCTGGCATGCTCTAGATCTTTCTTACTATTTCTCTGTTGAAGCTGGCATTTTATCTCATATATCGGTGATAAAAGAGGCTAAAAATTCCCTCGATTAGACATCTTGGCAATACTGAAAAGAGCTATAATCAAGAAGATAAAATTGCAATTCTCTTGATAAAAGGAAAACTATCTTAGTTTTTACTTTTACTGAATATAGGATAGGCCACTAATAAACGTTCTTGTAAATTTTCAATGATGGTAGGTAATAAGGCTTGTTAAGAAATGCCTTTAGAATGGCTTAAACTAGACTTATTTATTTCAGAACCAATTGTGAATGAGTTGTATTGAAAATAATCTGAGCCTAGCAAAATTAGAGATGGTAATTTCACTATTTATAAGGTAGATCTAAAATATCAGCTGATCTCATGTTGAGTGAAGAAAGTTTACAAGCTTGTTTACTTGTTCCTGCTAGGCTCATAGCTCCGGAGTCTATCTTGGATTGCTTACAAGTAGACATGAAGCCCGTTTACTGTCATACTTATCTTGCTCTTACCTTTCTAGCTATATGCTGTTTCAGTATTAGCGCTCAAAGTTTGAAAGACATAATTAATCTTAAATCTATTCTTCTCCATCGCCCATCATTTTGGAACAATGTATTTTGGTTTGAGTTATATTATTTTGCATAACTTCCCATAGCCTTGCCACTCACGTAGAAAATTGGAAAATTAATTGGAAGGCATTCACATTTTCTGGATATCCAAACTAGTAATAATTATTTTTAGGCAGGAGTATATCAGAATGAAAAACATAATGCTTAGCGTTCCTTAATTATTCTGAATCTTTCCTTCACAGTTTGATTCTGTCTGGTTTTGCTAATAAAATAGTGTCATATCAAAATTTTGCTATTTATAACTTTCTCTTTCTTTTCTTTTTTTTCTCTTCATATTTCTGCCACTAAAGCTCAGATAAACATGAACTGGAATTGGATTTCAAGAGATACTGGGAAGAATTTAGTACATCCAATTCTGAAAAGGTAGGTTAGCTTTTAAACTACAATATTTATCATTTTAACTGCTGCTGTTACTACCTCTATGTCTTCAACTTTTCTATTCTGCAGGAGAAGAAAAAAGCCTTTAATTGGACAGTAGAAATATTTCATAGACTTGTAAACCAACATAAAGATGTATCCAAGTTAATTTCTACGTAAGTAATTTCTTCACTTTTCATCTTGGTTTCCTGTCATAAATGCACTTATTGGGATTTATCTGACCTTTTGCTGCGAATTCTATGGATTGCTAGATGACCTGATACACTGATAAAGTGTAGCTGTCTTGCCTTTCTGCTTAAGAAATCATCCACCTCCAGACTGCCCCATGATGATTCTATTTTCAACAAAAACAAATAGAATGTTGGACCACTCTATCAAAACACTTAAACAGTTCGATTTGCACATATTTACTCTATATAAATATTGTCTTCAATACAACCCCAAATATGAGAGAGATTATTTTTCCAATCAAAGCCTAACATGTGCATATTTCATTTAATTGGTTATATGCCATTGTTTTCATCCTTTGTTTTGTAGATGAATTATGACATTGTTACTAATTTATGCTTTGTAATATGTATGAAGTATTTTGATTTGTTGATTAGCTTTAAAATTTCTGTTATTTTTTTTTCACTTTTGTGGTAAAATAGGTTGGCTAATAGCTAAACCATTCAACTCTGCAGATTGGTAGAGACACATATATTTTCTTTTGTTTTGGGAAGAGCTTTCGTAACAGACATAGAAAAGTTGAAACTCAGCAGTAAAACAAGAGCTTTAGAAATTCAGAAAGTTCTGGTCTTTTTCTCAGAAACTGCAAAGGTTTTCCTCGGATGTATATCTTTGAAGAATTTTCCTCCTTTACTTTAAATTTTGAGTCTGGTTTTTGCACAGTTACATACAAAAGTAATTCTCTGCAGGATGGCATTAAGCCTGGTGCAAATCTGTTGCATGCTGTTGAAGTCCTTTTTTCGTTGGTATGTATACCAAACTAATGCTCAAAAAACAGGAACAATCCAGCGTGTAGCTTTACACATAAGAATATGTTTCATGTCTATACATGATGACTCAAATTTCCTTATTTACCATGACGCGCACTATCCTTTTTATGTGCTTTCTTATTTGACTTGACAAAATTTGTAGGTGTGGAAATATATGAAAGCTTAATTTTCAGATTCCTTCACTTTAGCCCACTTGGCAAGAAATGTCCATATTTTTGCATTGTGAATGTTTAACCTGTTCTGGAAAAATGAAAGTAAATGTCAAAATTTTCAAAAGTGGAAGGACTTCTATTTCAAAGGGGGGATTATGATGTTGCATGCCAAACTAAAGAGCTATTTGTACCAAAAACATTTGAAACCACCGAACTGCAAAAATCTATTCACATCTTCAATAATATATTGGGTTCTGTTGCAACTGATTTCAAATTTTGTTAGTTTAAGGCAGATGTGTATCTGCTGCGAGTGATTTGGCTTGTGGTTCTGTATGTCCATCCATATGTCTGTTTAATTTACTAATTTTACTTTTCTGATTTTCATCCTATATATTATATTCCTGTAACTCGGGTGAGGTTCATGCTTTTGCAGCCAATTGATAAACAATCATTCCTTGATTCTGGGATATTATGCTGTCTCGTTTATGTCCTAAATGCCTTAATCACTACTGGTGACAGTAGTAATAGACAAAAAGATAACAATGAGCTGCTACAAGCAGATCAAAATCATGATGGTGAGACCATATCTGCCTGCCGGTTTGAGGTAGCTTCTTCCCCTAAGGAGATTCTATATCTTCTCAAGTGCTTCTTACTTTCAGTATGTTATTTGGCTAGGTCAACTTGTTTTTGTATCTCTCAGAAATGTTTCCTTCTCATAATGTAAGTGCTTGTTGGCTCATCTGATTAATTGTTATCTTAAAATTATATTGTTTAGCTTCTCTGCTTCTAGGTGTTGATGCAACGCTTAGGTCATTTGGTAATTATATCGAGTTAAAACTATTTGGCTTTTTCATGTCCAAATGGAAATTTCATCCCCAGTTTATATTTCTTAAACATCAGACATCTTTGCAACTCATAGTTTCTTGTTAGTAAGGATGTAGACAAATTTCTGAATTCTTCTAGTTCGATTTTTTGTTCTTTCTTCTCTTCTTATCATTAACTTTTATCTCATTCTGAGCTTGACCTACTTTGTTTCATTTGATTTTTTGTTTTGGGACAAGTTAAATGTAGCAGTTTTGGGTGCTTCCTAACATTTGAACGCATTTCAAGCACTAAGTGCACAAAGAAGTTGTAAAGCTGTTCTGTTTAGTACCTTGCCCAGATGCCTTACTCTACTCTGTGATTTATGGTTTCTGAGCTAAAAAGACAGCTTCTAGGGTTAAATAGTCAGTGGTTGCTTATAGGGTAGCCTATTTAAACAATTTTATTTTTAAAATTTCAGGTCGAGATCAGCGTTGTACATATTATGAAAGCACTAGCCACTCATCCTTCGGCTGCTCAAAGTCTGATTGAGGATAATTCACTTGAACTACTGTTTCAAGTGGTTGCTGATGGTTCAATAGTGGAAACTTCTAAATACAAAAAACGCGTCCCTTTACAAGCCAGTCAACTTCACAGACATGCTATGCAGGTAATAGCTGTCCTCATATTTCCTACCAAGCAAATCAATCGAAATCATTCTTTTTGCATTCAAAATCATTGTAAAACTTATGTTTTTTTTACGTGATATGTGAACTCATGTTTCTTTCTGGGTGTCGTTCCAGATGCTTGGTCTTCTTTTGGTTAATGACAATGGGAGTACAGCCAAGTACATACGCAAGCATAATCTGGTATGACTTTTCTTTTAGTCAATCATGTATTCATAAATTATCACTTTAATGGGGAAAAAACTTCATCTATGTTGTATGCTTTTTTGAAAAAACTTCATCTATGTTGTATGCTTTTTTGGTTTTTCTTCCTTTTTAGCTATTAATACCATATTGTGCAGATGTCTGCCTTTTTCTATAGAAACTTACCAGCAGAAAACTTCTTATTTTTAGTTAAGTTCTCATTAAGAGACAACATCTAACGTTATTTAATTCTGGAGCCTATCTACCTTAATGAGTGACTATACATAAGCAATAAGCATAACATTTTAATTTTTTTAATAAATATATGAGCAAATATGGATGCACTGGAATTATCTGGCTCATAATTGAGTGTTATGATTGAACTTTTAAAGCATTTGGCTTTGAGAAAGTTGAGTACACACCTCTAAATTTTTCTAAGAGCCTTTTTGATAGAGATCCTAATAGAAATAAAATTAGTTGTTTAGTTTATTTCAATGTATTGTTAGTTTCTAGTTGATCTGAAATAGGGTTTACTATTCCTTTAAATATTAGGATTTTTTTTATAATTACTTGTTCTAGTGGTTCTTTCCTTAATTATCGTAGGATTAGGTATATTTTGAACCCTATAAATATCGGGCTTATTCATTGTATTCCTCACCTTCTTATTATGAATAAAAATTAATTTTCAAGACGAGTCTTGATTTCTAACAACTTGCGAGTTGTTGTAAGAACTCGCAAGTTCTCGTGTTTGAGCTTGCGAGCTCTTGTGTTCGTTCATCATCACTTCTTCAAATATTAAGAAGTCAAGAAATTTATTATTGTCCAAAGTTAAAGTGGCACATAACATGAACTACGTGCAAGGATTATGATTCTTTTAACTTAGTGTGTGTATGATTAACCTCTTCAAATCTAATTGGTGAAGACCCAAATTCTAAGTACCACAGCTGTCCTATAACTTAAAAGACAGCAAACCAGCCCCACTATTGCTGTAGCCACTAGCTGACATATTCCACACAAAGGCCAATCACAAGTCATCTTATCAGTGTCTATTTATGGAAGACCAACCCCATTATTGCTGTAGCCACTAGCTGCCATCTTCCGCACTAGCTGCCATCTTCCGCACAAAGGCCAATCAGGAGTCACCTGATCATTGCCCAAGATTGAGTTATGCAGTTACTTGTACTCACCAAATAAACTTGTGGCCATCATCATTTATCTCCAAACTTCTTAGCACCAAATCTCACTACAGAACCAGCATATTTAAGTTTTCTGTTTCCCTCTGTTGTAACAGCTTTTCCGAAATGCTCATAAAAATCCTGTCTTTCATATATTTGACACTGCTTTTGTCCTCAAATTTATTAATGAAAGGGAAGCAATCCTACAGAATAGTGTAGGAAGTCTCATCATAAACGAATACCTGGGACTTCAGATTACTGAAAACATCAATCCAAGGCAGTTCCATTGTGGATGGTAGCCTACCCCAGAGATAAAAAGACGACCACGAACAATTCTAAATATTTTTTCTCCTTTTCTCCTTCCTCGTCATGTGTTTTTCATTTTCTCATAACTAGATATTCTAGTTTTTCACTGTAACTATGGTTTTAATGATCTTTTTTGTTTCTCCATTCCAGATTAAAGTACTCCTTATGGCAATCAAGGGTTTCAGTCTTGACAGTGGTGATCCTGCCTACACAATGGGCATTGTAGACTTGCTCCTTGAATGTGTTGTATTATCACATAGACCTGGTAAAATGTTTTATAGGTTTAATTTCTTTGAGTTTAATCTAATGTTGCATTAAGATCCATGGTTCTTTTTGTAGCTCAAATACCATATTTTTTCAATTCCTGGGAACTTGTAATTTCAGTCTAGGTTCTTTCTTAATGGCAGAAGTTGATATGTTCTTTGAACTAAATTATTAGCTGTCATATGATTAAGTTCAAGTTCAAAGTATCAATGTTTTTGTCTTTATTGTGTTGCTGATTGGTTACAGCTTTTGCCTGTAGAGGCTGGTGCTATCAGACTGAGAGAGGATATTCACAATGCTCATGGCTATCAATTTTTGGTCCAGTTTGCTTTAATTCTTTCAAGCAATCAAGGCAGTCAGACTTTCTATTCTAGGTCTTTTTCCAAAAGAGATTCTACTTCAGACAGTATGCATACAGTTCATGAGGTAGAGATGAGGAATTCAGAAGAAAGAGAAAACAACTCGCCAAGAAGTCTCTGCCCTACACTTTCTAGGCTTCTCGATGTCATTATTGATTTTTCTCAAACGGGCCTGTCTGATGTTTCAAGATCATATGAACTAAAAGCTTCAAAAAGTTCTCACATAGAAGCAGGTATGGAGGGAATATGTCTTGCATCATCTTCAGACCAAGTGGATGAAGCGTGGGAGAAGGATATAGGCAAAGTCAAGGATTTAGAAGCTATGCAGACGTTGCAGGACATTTTAGTTAAAGCAGAAAGTAGGGAATTGCAGGCAGAAGTGTTAAATATATTGTTTAAAATATTCTCTAGTAACCTTGAGAACTACAAGTTGTGTCAGCAGCTGAGGACTGTACCTCTCTTGATTCTCAATATGTCTGGGTTACCTCCATCTTTGCAGGATATAATTCTGAAAATTCTGGAGTACGTAGTGACTGTTGTCAATGTCATCCCCGACCAAGAGTTGCTTTCTCTCTGCTGCTTATTGCAGCAACCAATAACCTCTGATTTGAAGCATACCATTCTATCCTTTTTGGTAAAACTTTTATCATTTCACAAACAGTACAAGAAAGTCCTAAGAGAAGTTGGTGTATTGGAGTTGCTGTTAGATGATTTGAAGCAGCATAGGTTCCTAGGCCCAGACGCACCTAATGAGCTTAATCAGCCTGAGAAGAAAGCCATATCAGTCAGCTTCAATATACACTTTGACAGTGAGGATGCGATTCTTTCTTCACCGAAACTATTAGAATCTGGTCCTGGGAAAT
>CAVNYN010288950.1:49614-89986 GCA_963692815.1 Nyctanthes arbor-tristis | reverse complement strand
AAACATAAAATATAGACAGAAACAAAAAAAATAAAGCATAAAAACTTAAAAATAAAATAAGTGTTTCCAGAAAATATATGAATATTTCTTGAGAATGGCTCATGTCCTTCCTTCTTCCTGTTTCTTCTAGACTGCATCAATTTTGATTTTTCTTTGATTTCTTGGCCTTTTTGTTGTCTTTGTCCTAACCTTCAGCTGTCCACTTCTTTTTCTTCTTTAGGGAAGGTGCTTCACTAGATGCATCTTCCTTGGGTCTTTTTCTGGATCATCCTCCTTTTGTGTCTTCCTGTTCTGAGCAGCTTCTTTATCCACAACAGCAAGTAAACTTTTGAGGAATCCCCTGATGTCTTCATCCTTGTATGCAGACATTTGACTATTTAACAATAAACAGTGCACCATTAAACTGCAAAGAGGATCAAATCGTTTAAGAAATAAAGCATGAGAAGTATTAAGATCAGTGAGTTGCTCCGTAAGCTGATTCAAATCTTCCTTGATGCAAGATATGTCATGCCTGAATGAAGACTCCTATAGAATATCTGCCCAAAGTTCTGCTGTGCCAGATGAAATCTGTGTTCTGGTAGGAGGAGAGTTGAGTTTGGAACATTGATCTCTTCTGAGTAAATCCAAGGGTCTTGAACACTGATCACCTTTTTTGTCCTCAACCCCTGATCCTTTAGATAATTGTAGACCACCCAAGGGAATGGTAGCTTGTAGGTTTTGGATTTTCTAGATCTACTACCAGAGATGCATCATTTGATAATATCAAAAATCTTTTTCCCCCAGTTAACTTCTTGTTTGGTTCCCAACTAATAAAGTAGCATGGCTCTTGGTCTATTGATCTTTGTTTTGTGTGTGAGAGGGTCCAAGTTTGTCATTAGAAATTTATGAAGAAGTTTGTACTTTTGGTTCATGTTGCTTGAGGGTATTTCAGATCTCCTAGCTAGCCATGTATCTCCCATAATTTCTTTGGCAATCCCATTATTAGACAAATTGAATCTCTTATCATCTTTCTCATCTATGACAAACTGTCTAAGGCCTAGCTATTTCCTAAGACTCTCAGCAGTGAATTTATCCATCTTTCCTCTCACATAGATCTTGGTTGTGAATAGACAGTCAAGACTTCCAAATTTCTTTAGAAAGTTGGACAAGAACTCTTTCACCAAAGTTTCATTGATTTTCCCATTTCAGTCAAATCATCTAACCCAATCATTTCAAAATCAGACACCATAATTCTCCTTTCATACATATATTTTCAAAAAATCCCTAAATTTCTAAGTAATTGAGTAGCCTTCTTATCATGAAAATAGTAACGGTATAGAGTAAAGGAACCTCTTACTATTCTGATTTTAATCGGCTTGAAACCATCTGGATCAGGATGCATCTGGCCTAGGTTGGTTTCATTTATAGTAGGCCCCTCACAAGATGCATCCAGATCAACTAGCCCTTGCTCAGTTGATAGTTGTCTGGGGTTTCCAATATGGATCTCTGTTGATCTTCTAGTGACTGGTCGCCTTTTTTACAACTCTGGCATAATCTGTTTTCCTTTGAGAATGTCTTTCCTTCTCTTCTTCTCTTTTTCACTAAGTTTTTCTGATTCCTTAGATGAGTCATCAGCACTCTCTTATTCTTTCTCCATCCGATCTCACTATCCTTGTCAGATTGCTTCCTATGAATCTGTTTGGATTTATGTTCTCTGTCTGGTATAGATGTGTCCTGATTAGATTCAGAATCCTTAGATTCTTCTTTTTCAAAATCCTCAGCAATATGCAATAAGGATTTGTTCTTTTCTCCCTTATCCGAAATTTTTTCTGGCTCAGCAACACTATCAGCAGCCTTTTCTTGGTTCTTCTCTCTCTGCATTTGGTTTTCCCCAATTTCACTAGGGTTTTCATGCTCCTTGGCAATTGATTGCAGAATGTTTTGAAGATGGGAATTTTCTCTAGGATGTCACTCTGAGGAACCTCTGAGTTCTAATCTGGCTGTGCCTCTTAAGGGAGATCCATATTTGGCATCAGCATCTCCTCGGGTACTGCGGGAATGGGAACTTCTGCCTGAATTACCAGAACAGGATTTTATGGTTCTGCGACGGGGTTAACTGGGGAAACTGGAATTTCCAGTTGCAGTTGCTAAACTTGCCCTGCTGGTGGCACAGGGATTTGTTCTGCCTATTGCGGTTCTTCTGATGGTACGTATAGCACCATTGCAGTTAGTGGGTCAAGAACATATGGAACATCTGCCATTGGGATTTGTGTAATTAGTGTTGGTTCTTCAAGAATGGGCTCCAGATGTTGTACAGTAGTGAAAAAGGATTTTGGTTTGCAGAGGACTGTGCTTCAACAGGTTGTGAAGTACCTGCATCTGCGGTTGATTTCTTGGAAAGTCTACCACTTCGGCGAACACCAGCACCTTTTTTTCCATTACCGGCCATGTTTTTCTGTGAAAAGATCTTGAAAACAATACACACAAAAAACTTGCAAAGACTTTTAGATTGATTTAGGAAATTGTTAGAAGAAAGAATAGAAATTCAGAAACAGTTAGGGTTTGGGATGAAAAAGAAGGAAGTTTGTCAAATAAGAGGGAAACCGAACAGTTTCAGAATGTTGATTTTAAAAATTTGCCCATTAGAAATTTTAAGAGTTGTTTACCTGTGATGCCACAAAGTATAAGAACAGCCAGATGCATCCTGCTTGATTCATCGACTAAAGAACAAGTGGCATCTGGGCTAATACACACAGGCAAGCAAATGTAATGAATGAATATAACTTAATTCCAGTACTGAATCTTTTCCAAAATACCTATTGAAGTTCACACCATGAAGTATTCAATCAACTGAACTGTTCTCAATGGAAAGAATTTATTTTTGAATGGAATTTCTTTTCAATTAATCTTTTACAGTCAATCCTGACTCCATCTTGCAACTTGTGAGGACCTGACTTATTGAGATCTTATGAGCCATGCACAAGAAGACCGATCATCATCTAAACAACTCTTACAAAAAGAATACAACTTTTAAGTCCTCGGCTTGCTCAAAATTTTCTATAATTTTAAGCATTGTCTTCTGAGGGCAAAGGTTGCTGCACGCACTCAAAGACTTGGTTGACTGGTAGCTTTTACCCTTACTGACTCTGTCCTTTAGACATTATTAGTCATATGTAGTGCCGAAGAGTGTAGATACTGACTCTAGGTCCATATCAAATTTATGACTCTCAATCAGAATAGCTGTTATAGTGCAAAGCAGTCAAGATGTATCCCATCCTTTTTATGTAGTTTATCTTTATGGAATTAGGAGAATAAGTTTTGACTGATCTCTTCAGGGTACGTCCTTCTCTGGGTATCTCAGTGATATCCTGCATATATGCAAAGTTATTTGATTAATATGATCATGAATGACACACAAATCACACAACTAAATGAGAAATAAAGACTTTCTATTTTTTTTTTTTTATGTATGAACAATGCAACGCAATCTGTCTTTTTATGAAGTTGAGCCTATTTAGGCTGTATGCAAATGCCGATTTGTTTTCTTAGGCCTTCAAACTTAGATGCATCCAATGCTTTAGTAAAGAGCTCTGGAAGCCGGTATTATTTTTGAACATACCCCATGGTAATTACTTTCTGTTCAACCAACTCCCTGATAAAATGATGTCTTATATCAATGTGCTTAGTTCTAGAGTGTTGAATTGGATTTTTGGAAATGTTTATGGCACTTGTGTTATCATAGAAAATAGTGGCCTAATCTTGGGAAATTCCATAGTCCTCCAACATCTATTTCATCCATAGAAATTGTGTACAACAACTTCCTGCAGATATATATTCTATTTCTGCTATGGAAAGAAAGATGGAATTTTACTTTTTGCTTATCCAGGCAACTAGGTTGTTCTCTATGTAGAAACATCCTCCTGAAGTACTCTTTCTGTCATCAACATTCCCAGCCCAATCTGTATCTGAGTATCCAGCAAGATTAACGTTGGTATCCTTACAAAACCATATGCCATACTCTGTTGATCCACTAACATATCTAATATTTGTTTTGACTGTAGCCAAATGTGTGTCTCTCGGCTTCGACTGATATCTAGCACACACATCTATACTGAAGGATATGTCTGGCCTGGTTATAGTTAGATAGAGTAAACTCCCAATCATGCTACAATATAAAGTAGCATCAATCTCTTTTGCATGATCATCCTTTGACCATTTTAGACTGGTAGCCATTGGAGTTCTCATCAGTTTAGAATCTTCCAAGCCAAACTTCTTTACCAGATTTCTAGCATACTTTGTCCAAGACATAAAGATGCCAGACGTGTCCTGCTTAACTTGGAATCCCAGAAAGAATAGATCGGAAGAGCACCGACCACGCTCATCTCGAATTCTGTTTGCACTGTCTTGACAAATTCCTTTGTCTTGGCTTCTGATGTAGATCTAAACACAATGTCATCCACATATATTTGAGCAACAATGATTCCTTTCTTCAATGGCTTGATGAATAATGTTTTGTCAGTACCTCCTCTATTGTAGTCTTGTTCAACAAGAAAGGTGGTGAGCCTTTCATACAAGCTCTGGGAGCTTGTTTTAAGCCATATAGAGCTTTCCTCAACCTGTATACATGATCAGGATACTGTGGATCAGTAAATCTCAGTGGGTGCTCAACATATGCTTCCTCATTTAGAATGCCATTCAGAAATGCACTCTTCACATTTATCAGATATAGCTTGAAATCTACGTGACATGCTACTGCAAGAAGTAATCTGATTGACTCAAGTCTGGCTACTAGTACAAATCTTCTTATCAAAGTCTATCCCTTCCATCTGAATATAGCTTTGAGCTACAGGTCTTACTTTGTTCTTGATGATCTTACCTTGCTCATCTGACTTGTTTTTGAAGGCGCACTTTGTTCCAATAACATTGCCATCAGAGGATCTTCGCACTAGTTCCAAACCTAGATTCCTTTCAAAATGATTCAGCTCCTTTTGGATTTCTTGAACCTAATTGTCATCTTATAAAGTTCCTTCACATTTTTAGGTTCAACTGCTGAAATATAGCACACGTGATCGAATTCTTTTTTGGAATTTCCTTCTGGTCACCATCCATTCTTTTCTAGATAGGATGTTGTCAACTGGATGTGTCTTCTGAATTCTGGTAGATGGTTATCTTCTAGGTTCTAGTTCTGACTCAGATTCAGATTCCACAATCTGTTCATTTTGTCCTTAGCTGGCTGTATCTCGCTCAGGTTCTACATGTCCTGACGTGCTAGACTGAGGCGGGATGTGTCCTGCCTCAGTTCTATTAGTCTGATTTTGTACTGAGATGACTTCTAAATTTTCAATTTCAGGTTCCTGTGAATAAACAGGATAGTCAGCAGTACAATCAACTTTGACATTCACAGGCATAACAATATTTCGAGTTCTCATATTATAAATTCTAAAAGTGCTAAAATTCTCAGAATAACCAACAAAGACTCCTTCATTAGATTTAGCATCAAATTTTCCTAGATGATCCTTATCATTCAAAATATAGTATTTACTACCAAAAACATGAAAATAGCTGAATTTAGGTTTTTGGCCTTTCCAAATTTGATATGGAGTCTGATTAGTTCCAGGTCTAAATGTTACTCTATTAGTGGGATAACATGCAGTATTAATAGTTTCAGCCCATAACTTAGCCGGTAATTTTTGCTATTAAGCATAACTCTAGCCATTTCCTGCAAGTTCCTATTTTTTCTTTCAACTACACCATTCTGTTCAAGGGTCCTAGGTGTAGAAAATTCATGCATAACACAATATTTCTCACAAAAATTAGAAAAATTAGAATTATCAAATTCTTTACCATGATCACTTCTGATTAACACCTTCATCGATTTTTCATTGGAGAGTTTCTGGAACAAAACACAAAATCTGTCAAATGTATCAGATTTTTCTCTAATAAAATTAACCCATGTATATCTACAGAAATTATAAACGCAGACATATATGTATCTTTTTCCACCAATGCTTTTAGTTTGAATGAGACCCATAAGATCCATATGAATCAGCTCAAGTATACCTGAGATGGATAGGTGCTGACCTGCCTTATGTGAATTCCTAGTTTGCTTACCTTTTTGGCATAGTTCACATATGCTTTCAGGAATTATTTTCAATTCTAGAATTCCTCTAACAGCTCCACTTTGGTCAATCTGAGTAGACTTTGATAGTTCATGTGACCCAATCTTTAATGCCAGAGTTCTGCGGGGTTAGTACTAACAACTTTGCAAGTAAGTTTTGGATTCAAGACATAGCATTTCTCACTAGAACTAACACTTTTGATAAAGTTTGTCCAAGCAAATTTGAATTTGGATCAGATCAAAAACTTTACATTCAGATTTAGAAAACAGCACTCTCAGATTATCATCACACAGTTGACCAAGAGTCAAAAGATTTTCTTTCAATTTAGAAACAAATAAAACATCTTTTAGAGTGGGTAAGCCTTCAATGTGTATATTTCCAGGTCCCTCAATGTGACCTTGTTGTACATCTCCAAATGTAACTAAACCTGTTTCTTCTCTATAGAAATTGGACGGCAGCTCTAAGTCACATGTCATATATTTAGAACTTCCACTATCAAAGTACCAAGTGTTAGAGATTAAAGCACTTAAATAAAGTTTCACAACATAACTCTTGTACTTACCCTTTTTTACCCAAAATTACTTCACCTTACCTTTCGCTTCAGGTGTTTTAACTTTGTGGGTGTTGATCAAGTTACTGTATTTTTGACAAGTGAAAACACCAAGATCAAATTCACCACAAAAGTTATAATCTATCTAACAGTAGCCGGTTGATTTCTGGTATTTTGTTGCTGCTACTTTGGTGGATTGTTCTTCTTGACAGTTCTGCTCGAAGAGGGTCCAGACGTATCCTGCTTGGGTCCAGAATTTTATTTTTGTCCTACAGGTTCTTTTTAGAAGTTTTCCCCTGATTCTTTTACAAAAACTGTCTGATGGGCAGCTTTGCCTTTTCCATCATATCCTAGTCAAGATGTGTCTCCTAAAGGTCCTCCATACTTCAAGAGTTCGTTCAATCTTACAGCTCCAATTGTCAACTATTTGATCCTCTCATTGGCATGCTCCAGATCCATTGTAAATTGTTTGATCTGCTCATCTTTATGTTCAATGGATTTGAGCAGATCTCTTTTTTCATCATCAAAGAATTCCACCATGACTTGGAGCATGTCAGATTTATCTTGTTCTGCAGCAAGTTGACTCTGTAGTACTGTACAATTTGGACAGGATTTATCCTCACTATAGATGATTTTGTAGTGTTGGTAATGAGGCAGTTCGGAGAACTGGACTGAGGCTAGACATGTGTTGTCATTATCATTATCTATTCTTCTGATGAAGTATCATACGCTGAGCCAGACGTGTCCTCTTCGTCTTCACTCCAAGAAACTTTCATGGGCTTTTTGCCTTTTTTCCACTTCTTCTGAGCTTTTGGAGATTCTCTGCAATGTGGCCATAGCCATCACAGCCTCTGCATTTTATCCTACTAGAAGACAGAGTTTTTGAGAAGTTGCTACCTTTGAATTTCCTGCAGTTAGATTTCTTCTGTTGGCATGGTTGTTGCTCTCCATCTTGATTATGATTCTTTATCTGGAAAGATTTTTGAGGTTTGTACTGATTGTTGAATTGCCTACCTTTTTGTTGTTTGGTTTTCAAGAATTTCTTGAACTACTTGTTAAGGAGTGCAATGTTTTCCTCCTCATCAGACTCTTCCTCACTTTCAGAATCTTCCACCTTGCTTTTGAATGCAATTCCGGGTTTTTTATTTTCTTTTTCCTTTTGGACATGTTAAGCTCATATGTCAACAAGGACCCTACAAACCAGGTCCTTACTTTCTTCAATGGCCGTGATCTTCATCTAGAACCTGTCTCGAAGAGATCGTAGAATCTTCTTGACTACCTTCTGACCAGAATACGTCTGGCGTTAAGCTTGTGCCTGATTGGTGATTTCACGCAACCGTGCATAGTAGTCCCTGAATTCCTCATTGTCCTTCATTGTGATTTGCTCAAACTCAAGAGTGAGCAATTGGAGCCTCAAGATTTTGACTGCATTGGTTCCTTCATTAGCAATTTGAAAAGTGCCCCAAGCTTCCTTAACAGTCCTAAAATTTGTAACAAGCTTGAATTGACTTTGATCTACAAAGGAAAAAAAAATAGCATGTAATGCTTTAAAATTCCATCCACATGTAGCATTTTCTTCAGCAGTATATTGAGTTTTAGGCTTAACAGAAACAGTACCATTTGCAGCTGTGACAGTAGGTGCTGTGTAATCTGTATGAATAGATGTCTAACTCCTATTATCAATAGACTGAATGTAAATTTGCATATGAGCTTTCCAATATACATAGTTAGACACGTCTAGAATAGGTGGTTTAACAGAAGATGTATCCATGTCTAGATAAACCTGATCTCACTAATAACTTAAGTGAACCCGCTCTAATACCAACTGTAAAATCATGGTTATCTAGACTCTAGTCAGGATGTATCCTACCTAACAACGTTTACTAGTGTAAAATGTAACGCTATCTAGATGTGTCTAGCTTGGGTATGAATGCGGAAAATAAATAACATATGAATGATTACGCAGAAACTTAACTGGGAAAAACTGCGGGCACCCTTGCCACAGGACAAACAAATCCACTAATTATAAGGTGAGTTTAGTGTAGAGAAAGAATAAAACGTGCTATCACAATAGAAACTAAATAATCAAAAGGAAAAATTATAAAAGACTCCCTCTTCACGCCTTTTGACATGAGACAACTCCCGTTGCTCCTCCTTTCTCCTGCACGCCTCACGGAACTCATCTTGGGATCACTTGACCTCTTAAACTACTTGAACCTCCTGTGGATATGTCACTCGCACCAATATGGTCGCTACCACGTACTTGAAGTGTTGCCAAACACAAGTGCGGTTTGAACTTGAAGTTCGCTTTGCAAGACAAAGTCTCGTGATAGAACGACAGTGTTTGTATTTTCTCTTTTGCGGTTGAGCTCTTCAAAATATTCGCACAGATTAATTTCTTGCTTAATTTGGCTTTTGCTTACACGCCTCTCGCGCTGACCTACAAAGAGATTAAATAAAGTTGGTCTTTTGAATTCTTGTGCAGGCCAAGAATTAGAGAACTAAAACCGAGTACAACACGAAATAAGGGAAGTTAGATTTTGAATATACCATAAACTCGAACTTACCTAATTCTCGTTGAACTCTAAATGTGCAAATATTAAACTAGTTATATAACGTAAATACTAGACAACCTAAACTGGGAAACATTAAGATATTTGCATGTAAAAGAATTCTTGTGCCCTAGGAAAAAGTACACACGCCCCAACTTTTTCTTTTGGCCCAAGACAACTTGAATTTGCATGCTAAAAATTAAATCACACATGAATGCAAGTCATAAAAAAAATTGTGACAATGTTAAAACAATGTTCGGCACTTTAGACAAAAATTAGGAATGCCAAGATGCAAGAATTTTCGTACTAACAAAGACAATTTAAAATGACTTGCCAAAGGTAAGGAAACAGGTTTTGCATTAACCATTGCAAATTTCTCAGGCACTTTACCAATATATGCAGATGGATTTAAGAAGATAGAACAATCAGATCTATTCCTCACAATATTCATACCAAGAGTTTTTATAGTAGGACCTAGATATTTCATTTCAAATTCTTGTTTTGATTTTTCTGATTTTTTCTTTTATAATGTTGATATCATACATATTTTTACTTGGAAGTACCATATCATCAACATATAAGAGCTAAGAAGCAGCATTTTCACCACCAACACCGTTGAAAAACAAACACTAATCATATTGGCTATTCTTAAAGTGGATTTGAAGTATACATATTTCAAATCCTTTATACCACTGCCTAGGGCTTGTTTAAGCCCATAAAGAAACTTTTTCAATAAGCAAGCATGATTCAACTTATTTTTTACTTCAAAACGTTGAGGTTAACACATTTACATAGTCTCATCAAGATCATCACCAAAAAGGCAGTTTTCACACCAAGTTGCTTAGGATCAAGGTTAAAATAAGTTACAAGCACAAAGAATAACCTAATAGAAGTGTATTTGACTACAAGTGCAAATGCCTCATTGTCTTCTATACCCTCATTTCGAGAAAAACCTTTTACTATAAGCCTTACCTTGTACCTTGTTCCACCAACCTGTCAGATCGGAAGAGCACACGTCTATCTTAAAAATCAATTTACATGCAATTATCTAATAATCTTTTCATTTTGGGACAATAACCCATGTTTGATTTTTAATCAAAGAATCCATTTCTTCATGCATTGCAAAAAACTATTTATCTTTGTCCTTAGACAATAACATATAATCAAATGTAACAGGTTCAGATTCATCACATAGAAAAACACAATGAGAATACACAAAATCAGGATCACATGTTCTTACAGAAGGTCAAGTATTCGTCCTAGTTCCATCCCTAGCAATCAGATAATTTTCAAGAGGATTTTCCGCAATTTCAGCATGTTGTACATTAGTAGAATCATCTACAACAATGAATTGACATCTCAAGGTTTATAACCTACCTTTTCTATTTTAGTTGTAAAAGAACAGCAAAGTCTATCTAAACCATCCAATGAAGAACAAAAGGAGAGCAAACAACGGGAAGTGCAAGTGGAACGGTCTTAGTTGGAGAGTTATCATTAGAAGTATCAGAATTCATATTGGGAACTCTGCTTTGAGGTTGCTTCACCTCAAGTTGATTATCAAGCACAACTATCAAAATCATCCCAATAAGTCACACCACGTCTTTGCATTTAAAACATGGCATTTCAGACTCATTGAAAATCACATCTCTACTTACAATGATAGTAAAACTCTCTTTGAAAATACCAAGGTCTATAACCATTTGTTCCTTGTTCATATATAAGAAAAACACACTTTAAAAATCTGGGCTCTAACTTATCATGTTTTTTATGAACAAAAGCAGCATAGCCAAAGTTTTTAAGAAAGAATATTATAATAAGTGTCCAAACTAAATTTGTTTAGGTATTTTATTGCCTATGAAGTAGAAGGACTCCGATTAACAAGAAAAGATGTTTTTTTAACAGCTTTACCCCAAAAAGTTTTAGGAATTCCAATCACAAAAAAACATGCATTTAGCGTTGTTTAATAGTGCCATATGCATTCTTTCTGCAGTCTCATTCTGTTAAGGTGTGTACCCCACTGTTCTATGCCTTCAAATGCAATTTTTCTGACAAAATGAATCAAACTTAGTATTAGAAAATTCCAGATGATTGTCTGTCCTCAACACTTTCAAATTTCATTAGTTTGATTTTCACAAAGAGTTTTCCAAGTTTTAAAATTCTAAAATGTATCATTTTTATTTTTAAGAATGGTTGTTTAAAGAAAGGTAGTTTGCTATTTTTTAAAAAATAAATAAAAAAGATTTATCTAAAAAGAACTGAGGAAATTATAAAACATTTAAGAGATCGGAAGAGCGTCGTGTAGGAAGTCACATTAAATATAGTGATTTATCAATAATGTATCTTGTGTGTGGAATCCAATGCTTGAAAGGATGGAGAATTATTGAGGTGGGATGCCACGGTTGTTAAAGTGAAGAAACATCACCCCTAAATCCTATCCAATACGAACTTAAAAAATTTTAATTAATACTAAACACTATCAAGTTCGTAATCTCCAATCGTACGTTGGAATACAAATTCCATATAATCTTTTCTTTTTTCTTTCTTTTTCTTTTTCCTTTTTTTTTTTTTTTTTTTGAAAGGAAGAATTATTCGTTCATCTTGTTCAAGTCATACATAAAAACGGCCTCAATAAAGGACAGTCCCTCGTCACAAATAGAGGGAGAGTGGAAGGTAATAGACAATTGCGCTAGATCATAAGCTACCCTATTAGCTTCTGGCTTGGCAAAAATAAAAGGATAGATGCCACTTTGTTGCAACAAAGATTTACAATCTTGAATCAAAGTGCCCGGGGCTGAAATATCATTCTTGTTGCTATGTATTGTATGGACCATTGTTTCGCATCTATTTCAAGCACAACTCTCTGAAATCCCAATGAACGAACCCACATAATAGCTGTCTATAGTCCCCAAGCTTCAACTTCCCTTACTTGAAGAAGTCCATGGGTATCCTTTGTTGAGCATCTGACAAACTGGCCATATACATCTCAACTAGCTAAACACTTTCTAAGGCACTTCAAGCTTCCACAGATTGTTCTAGTTTGATATTGGCTGTCAAAAATTCCCCTCGGGGACAATATCTATCTTTGAAAGATCTAAGAAGTAAGAGTATTAGGATTGGGAAATAGAGTCTGCTTCCCTAGCATTGCGAGATTAAACCCATACAGATTGCTAAAGCCCATGCCACCCACTTCTTACCGTACACAGAATCGGTTCCATTTTATTCAATGAATCCCTCTTCTACAATTATTGGTTGTTCCCCACCAAAATGAGTTCATCATCTTCTAAAGTTCTTCACAGAGAGAAAGTGGAATTAGTAATGTATTCATACAATATATCAGTATAACCTAAGCGAGACTCTTGATCAATATGCTTACATCGGCTCGAGACAAGAGTCGCCTTTTTCACCCTTGTAATCTTACCCACAACTTGTCCTTGATAACTCTAAATACTTCTTTCTTTTTTCTTTCCGACACGAGATGGCAATCTACGATAGCAACCAGTATTAAGAGAGTCCACCATCCCTAGAGCAGAAGATATATTGTCTTGAACGTTAGCCTGTACATTAGGACTATAAAAGATTCCATATTTATCATAATTGATAGCATGAACCAAACAACTTTCATACTTATTCAAAATCCCTTCATGGAAGTACTCTCACCATCTGAAGCTCGAAAGAAAAATAAAAGAAAAAAAGTCTACAAAAATGCAATAAGTGACACTAAGCGCCCAACAGACCACCCTGCAGCCATGGATAGTCCCTTTTTACTCCAATCTACATAATAAGGTTGACAATCACTCTGCACAAATAAAAAATTAGTTGAAAGCAATTCACCTTGATGAAGTCCACTTTGAGGGATTATACGAACAATCTCCATGCCATTGAACGAAACCAAATAGGAAACCGAAGTTATGCATAACATGGTCATTTTTAACCAATTTGGTTGGGAGCCCAATTTTAACATCATCCGATCTTTAAGAAAGCCCCAATTGATTTTGTCATAAGCTTTACAAATGTCGAATTTAAGGGCCCTCAATCCTACCTTTTTATGCACCTTACACTTCATAGAATGAATTATCTCAAAAGTAGTAAGAACATCGTTTGTAATAGCACATGAAGGAACAAAGGCCGACTGAAATTTTGACATTATATTTGGCAATAGGCGTTTTAATATATTAGATAAAATTGTGAAAAAAAATGTGGTTGTAAAGTTTTAACTAAAGATGTGTTTTATCAAAAGGCTTTTTTCTTAGAGTATTGATCAAATCATAGCTGTTGTATTTTAAATCTCCATCTCGGCCATTCGGTGCACATATATATAGCTACATTGTGGTTTCTGTTTGATAGAGGGTTGTACTCCATCTAGTGTTAGTTCTTCCTGTTGTTCCTCTTTGAAATTCGTCATTGTATATTCTCTTTTTGAGTTGTATGGAGGGATTGAGAGGTTTTGTAAGAAGTAGCTTTAGAATGATAGAATTTGTTAGATGCGTTCTCTGATTTTGTGTGTACTTTTAGAAACCTTTTCCTTAAAATTTTTCATCCAGTTAAGGTAGGTTCTTGAAAGCATATCCACATAGGTGGAGCTGCTATGGAAGGACGCTGCAACACCATTAACTTGGTGTCGTAAACCTCTCCACGGCCTTCAAGCCAAAATCTGAATTAGTGAACCTCTCCATGGCCTTCAAGCCAAAATCTGCTATGGAAGGACGTTGCAACACCATTAACTTGCTTTCTTTCTTACTGTTGCATTCTAATTAGAGATGTTTCTAGGTTAATCTAGTGCTAAGGTTAATTTTATAACAAGCAGTATCAGAGCACTTCCGAGGGGCTCGTAATCAACTGATTGAAATTCTAGCGTGCAAATTAGTGTTTGAATAGTGTGAAATTTGGGTGTTTTTGTCTGACTTTCAGTCTTTTGAGTTTCTTAGTGAGTTAGGCTTCAATGTTGGTGGTGCTCATTTTCCTTAGCCGATTTCAGAACCTTTGAGTTTTTTAGAGAAAGTATAGTGATTTTTCAGAGAGTTCTTCAGTTCATAACAATGTTGCATTCTTTCATACTCTACATTTAGAGTACTCTATAGTTCTTTGTAGTTTCTGATTTAGGAAACTCGTTTCATCCTTTATGCTGAAACCTATTTAGACCACTATTTATTCCATTGTTGAAATTCTTGGCTACTACTGATGAATGTTGAATTAGTTTTTTGAGGCAACAAATATTCCTGGCTGAAAAATTGTTGTTATTCATGGAGATTCTTTTTATTACTTGCTCAAAACTTGGTGCTACGATTAACATCTAAAACAATCTTTAATTTTCTAGCTTGAATTTTTTGAAAGAAACTTATCGAATTAGGGTTCCTTAGCTGCCTTTGTCTTGAGTCTCCTACGAAGACTTAATCTGTTGGAGGGGGAAACCTATAGTGTTTGATATGTGTATTTCAAAAGGTGAATATCAAACCACTGTAGTTCTGGAGTCTTGGGGTAAGTTGATTGATTTCAATTGCCTTAAGATAGTGTGGTCTCTAATAGTAGTGTGCTCTCTAATTTTGGGGATTAGAGGCTGCCTCTAGAACTGTTACTCTTCTATCTTGTGTGTTTGTGAATATTGAACCTAACTAATTATTGTTTGTGAATATTGAACCTAACTAATTATTTGTGATATACTTTATTATAGACTCTTTTTGATATATTTGTTGTTTGCATTGCACGTTGCGATGGCTTCCATTTCTAGATGTGATATTGATATTTGGACTGGTACTGTAGACTTTAGTCTTTGCTGCTAGAAAGTAAATGCACTGTTGTTGCAAAAAAAAATGTGCTTATGCTCTTGATGAATAAACATGGTTTTCCATTTTTTTCTTTTTTTCTGATAATGTGTTGAGGAAAGTTGGTGAGACTACCGTTGCGAGTTAAATCTGGCTGAAATTTGGAAGTTTTTACCTTACTAAGGCAATACCTAATAAGTGTTTTCCTCATAAACAATTCTTTGCTTTTTAATTTGATAGATTTACAAAGTAAAGACAATATTTGGCAAATTGTGAAGAAAAAATTTCATAAGATCGACAAGTTATTGCTCTTTTAAATACTCTTTTGGTGAAAAATATTAGAATTTGAAAAATGCTCTTGAATATGATAGACAGTATGTTGCTATTGATGAAATAATCACTACTTTGAGAAATAAAGAGCTTGAATTAAAGGCTTAACAAAAGGATTTTGTAAAATCTAACGCCTATTTGGCTAAAGGAAAATAGTCTAAGAAAAATAACAAGAATTTCAACTCTTCTAGTTCTAAACAAAACAAAAACTCTACTGAAAATAGAAAAGGAAAAGAGTCTTCAAAAGGAAAAGGAAAGAGTAAAAAGGATAAAAAGTGTTACTATTGTGGAAAAATGGGTCATATTACTAAAGACTATTTTGATAAGATAAGGGATATGAAAGATAACTATCAAAATAGGGTTAAAGTTTCTGCTGCAGGAAATATCAGATTCAACAACCAAAATTTTGGTCGTACATTCCTTGGCATTCATTGCTGACAAGCTTTGCCGACTAAAGTTTTTAGCGACCATTGTGGCAATAAGTCATTGAATATCAAACTTTCAGTGGATCTAATAATTCGTCGTTAAATGGTTCATCCACCAACCAAATTTTATTTTCAACAACCATATTTCTTGTTAGTAATGTAATAAATTTGGTCGACAAAAACCACTTGATACAAACAATTTTTGGTTAGGTTCCTTTTCCGCAACCAAATAATTGGTTGTGAAATATATTATATGCAGCTATATTATATTATTAACGACAAAAGATATTGTTGTGTTCTCAAGTTTTTTGGGGGACAAAAACTACTAAAAACAACTAATGTTTTGGTCGTTGACTATTATAAGAACCAACTTTTTGTTGCAATGTAATAATTATTTATTCTTCAAAACTCATTTACATCGTTGCCGCATGGATTAATTTGGTCGCTATAATGATGTGAAAGTAGTCACATTTTAGCCATAGTTTGTTATGTGCCAAATACCTAAAACTAATTATAAAAAGATATTAAATGAAACAAGGATAATTATAGCCAATATGAATATGAATAAAACTCAATTTCATTTTCCGGTAACCTATGAAAATATCCACTACGAACAGTCACCTACTAATATCAATACTATTTTTGTCCATTTCAGCACAAGGAAATTGTGCGGGATGGTAATGTAGCTCCTAAAAGTAAATTGTTAAGTTTTCAACAACCGGGGAATGCGGTACGATGGAGGGTATCAAAATTTGAGAATCATTCAATTATTTCAAGTGGTTGGGGTTCCCCGGATATATGAATTAACTGCCCTTGTATTATTCTTGGCTCCAGTTTGTGCCTGCAATCAAAATATTAAGCATTTCCTATACAACATCTTTGAATTGACATTTAACAGGAGAATTTCAGTAAGCTGAGACATAAGACTTGGTAAATGAAACTCAAAAGTGTAAAGACTCAATGTACCTAATGAAACTATGAAACCCTCATGTGCCTCAAGAGAAAGCAAACAACTTTTGCAGCAATGAGAGCAAGAGAATCTTCTTCTATCAGCTTAATAAATAAAGTTACAAACTTACAAATGAGTAAAGATATACCAGGTCGAACTATAGTGAGAATCCCAACCTAACAAAAAGGATTAGATTGATAATTTAATTTTAGGCTGTAAAGACAAATGCAAATGAAGGTCAACACTCACTTTCAAATATTTTCTCAGGGCAAGGGAGACATCAATCTGATCACCCAGGAGTGTATTATTTTCACAAGAGCAATGTCTGAGGCACTATTAAGAAAATTCAAATAAGACGGGCTTAAAAATGTTGAGGCAAATAATTAAATCAGCCAGAAGACGAATATTGGAAAGAAAGAAAATCTATACAGAAAAGGAAATAAATATTAATCATAGATTTTGGGAACTATAGATCTGAGAAAAGGCATTGATCTGACAAGTTATTATCTAGACATATATTTAGTAACAAACTAAATCCTATAAATATAGACCTTGCAGAAACTTGTTTCTGTGAAAAATGCAAGAAGTTCATCAGCCCCATATGCAACTAGGCAAGCCCCTTAAGTTTTCTTTGGGTCAAAAGACAATAGTTTCTTCAAGTTTTATCCTGGATGAAAATTTGACCATTCACATGTCTAAAAGTTTAGATCAAATTCTTAAAACTGTATTCAACGGGATGAGTTTCTACATATTTATACCTATGGATTTAAAATATTAGAAGTGACACTATAAACTAGTTTTGGTTGTGATTATTAGGGTAATGTCATAGCTAATTGGTGAATAATAGTTAGCTCTCATTTTGTTACCACAATAAATAATTGAATGTTAATTACTTTCTACAACACCAAGTTACAGAGTATTGGCTTTGTAATATGGACTAACCTCAATTACTAATAACAATAAAGGCCAGATGCCCAAACCCAACTATAAGGAACCTTGCTCCTTCTGGGACTACTTCGTACGTACTTATTTTCTAGCATCACAAATACAAGTATAATACTATGAAAGACTAAACTAAGATAGAACTAAATTTCTAATTCATGATGAAATATAAATTCAAAACCAGAATTATATTCAACCTCTATACACACAAAGGGGAACATAGACGTATAATACCGATTGAGAAAGCTGTGTGCTCCCATTGTCCACAGACAATCTGAGATTGGAGAAGAAGATGAAGCCCTAGTCGATCGAGTTTGGAAATCAAGCAATCATAGAACTACAAAATCAAATATATAAAGGCCGAACAAGTTCCAAAATTAAGAAGAATTGCAAAAATGCCAGATATTCAAAGGGAAAAAGTGAGAATATAGCCTACTTGAAATTTTACCTCATGGATGTAGGGTAATTTGACATTGTCATGCTCGATTGTTGATGAAGAGAGACGACGTTGGAGCAGAAGGAGCTAGATTGGAGACGTGGATTGTGAGATGAAATAGGGCTTTTCTATTTCTTTATTCTTCCTTTTTTTCACTCAATAACAAGTTACAATTATTCTTTTATGTATTCCTCTAAATTTTTGTTCTAAATATTTTAATTATTGTTTACATATATATGCACTATTCATTAATATATTATTATTTGTATATTTAAAATTAATTTAGTATTTAGCAATTTATTTACTATTATTCGTTTAAGTAAATGTTCAAGTTTTAGAAAATTTTGCAGCCAAAGTGTCTTTTTTTTTTTAATTTTTGCAACCGAATAAGGTGATTGTTAGATCTCAACAAATATAAAAAATAATGTAACCTAGTCGTTAAATAATCATTTCAATTCAAGGGTCTGATATCTACAATGATTTATAACTAGTTATTGAATTATAGTACATTAAAGATTGAGTAATCTCGTTGTTGCATTCTACGACTATCTCTATTTGTTGTTGAATATCGAGCTGTTGTTATCCATTCGCATAATGACCACATAAATGATCGTTAAATGTCAATAAATATTTTGCAGTGCAATTGCAATTTTAGGGATATATAATTTTTCATCTATACAACAACAAACTAATTTGGTTGTCATATTCATATTAATTTATGATGACTTGATTGGTTCACAAAATCATTTATCAGTTGCTGCAAGTTTTAGTGGAATACCCTCACTTTGGTGCCAAAGAATTACCAACCAATAGGTAATTTGGTCATTGAATAATGCATTTGGCAACCAATATTCTTGTTGTTGAATTACATCTACAACCAATAGAAATTTCCTTAGATCACCATGGATCGTCTACGACAAAAATTTTATTTTAGCCGTAAATAATAGGTTTCGCAGCACACACACCAACACTAATGATGTGTCTGCTGTGACGTTTTCAAATCATATAAACGAGTGGATACTTGATTCTAGCTGCACATTTCATATAAGTCCTGTGAGGGACTGGTTTTCTGATTTGACTTTGATTGATGGTGGTTCTATGTATTTGGTTAATGAAACTATGTGTAAAATAAAAGGCACAGGAACCATGAACATTAAATTTACAAATGAGAAAACTATCACCTTAGAAAAAATCATATATGTGCCAGATTTTAATAAATATCTTATTTCTCTTGGTATGTGGGATGAACTTGATTTTGATATCAAAATTAGGAATAGGCGCTGCAGTTTTTATTGATGATTCTTTTGAATCGCTTAATATGCCTAAAGTGAATGGATTATACACTGCTCATGTTGTTCCTTTTATTCATTATGCATCTGGTTTTCATTCATTGAATAAGACTCAATTTTGGCCTTATAGATTAGGACATATGTCTGAAAAAGATCTCCAAATTCTGTGTAATAATTCTTCTTTTGGAAAAGATAAAATTGAGAAATTGCCATTCTATCAGGAGTGTATCACTTGTAAACAACATTGGTTGCCTTTTACAAAAGGAGTGCATAAAATCAGAGAAATTATGGAATATATTTATGCTTATCTATAGGGGCTTGCCTTATGCAAACGATTTCTGGTTTTAGGTACTACCTTGTGATTGTTGATGATTTTTCAAGGAAAAATTGGGTTATCTCAAGAACTTTTTTGTAATAATATGTACCAGGGTAATATTTTCTGCTCAAATTAGCTAACATCTTAGTAATTATTTCACTCACAAAAGTTTGTATAACATTGTAAGTACTATTTTCGAAATAACACGTTGTAAGATAAATATTTTATTTTGTGCAAATATGTATTATATGTGACAAAAAAAGGGAAATTATGCAATTCAACCATAGATACATTGTATTTAAATAAGTTTTTTAGGAAAAAACTTACATTCAATAACTTGAATTATAAGTTAAAACCCTATATTAATTAACCTAAAATATACTATCCTTATTTCCATATATCTTCTAATCGAATTGATACTTTAAAATTGTTGATTTATTCCAACTTGCCAATTGTGTAAAATACGAGCCTTCTCGCTCTTCTCCTCCATAGGTCCATTGATGCAACTTTCCCTATTTCTATTGTACTCGTTTCCAATCTGCAAACCTCAAATAAAAAGTTAATAATTAAAGCTTGAAGTTTGATTATTGTGATAAATAAAACATCATACATTGTTTTGTGCTTAGTATGTGAAATTTTATCTAAATTGAAGATTCATATACATAATTATACATGATTTACAAGTATTCAACTAAAACAAAGTCGTCAGAGTTTACCAGCGAGAAACATCGTCTGTATTTACTGAAGGCGAAAAGTCATTTAATTGAAGAAATGTGTAGGGTACGAAGGCCGTGCTCAAGAAGTCCTTTTCACGTGTGCGGCTGCACCAGGAAATTTGGGCATTTTACCCACATTGCTGACTGCAGGGTTAAGCCTCAAAATTAAACGTTCTTTTTCTTTTCTTTTCTTCAAATATTTGAGCCTCATGTAATCAATTCACATTCAGTAAATTTATTGTTTTTATAAACAAATTGCAACGTCTATAATCTACCAAAATGAAATCATCCTCAATCTGACAAATTTGAGGTTCACTTTCTTTATCTTCTTCTCTTTAGGACGTAGTCTCCAACTTTGTTTAATCTCCTCAATATACAAAATACGAGCCTCCTCGTTCTCCTCCTCCACAAGTTCCAATGGCAAAGCTTAAGCTATTTCAAGTGTGTTCATTTCCAATCTGAAAACCTCAAATAAGAAGATAATAAGTAATGCTTGAAGGTTAATTATTGCAATAAATAAAGGATCATACATTATTTTATTTTATTTTATTTTTTTTAGTGTTGATAATGAAAATGGGCCTGAATGTATGATACATGCATCAAAATTAAATATTCTTATATGTAATTTACATGATTTACATGTATCTGAACAAGACAAAGCTATAGGAGGTTACCTGTGGGTAACGCCGCCTATACTAATGGACGGAAGGTACTAATGGACGGAAGGTGAATTTTTCTTTGACTCTAGGAATGTGTTAAGTATGGAAGGTTGTGTCCAAGAGGCCATTTTCACTTGTGTGGCTACACCAGGAATGTGAGCATTCTGCACATTCTGAAGGTAGAGTACGATTGAACAGTTAAATTTTTTTCTTTTATTTTCTTCCAATAATTGAGCCTCCTATAATCAATTTACCTGTAGTAAATTTATTTTTCTTTTAAACAAATTACAACACTTAAAAAGCCAAAAATTACATAATCCTCAGCCTGACAAATATGTGGTATACCTTGTTCATCTTCTTCTCTTCAGGACGTAGTTTCCAACTTTGTTTACTTTCCCCATTAGGCAAAAAAAGAGCTTCCTTTCTCTCCTCCTCCACAGTGTTCCCTAAAGCAAATTCTTCCATTTCTAGTGTGCTCATTTCCTATCTACAAACCTCAATTAAAACATTAATAGTTAAAGGTTGAAGTTTGATTATTGCAATAAATGAATCATTGTACATTTTTTTGGTTCTTTGTACATTAAAGTGTACTTGAATGTATGGTCCATGTATCTAAATTAATGATTCATATACATAATTTATATGATTTAAGTGTATCCAACCAAATAAAGCCATTGGAGTTTACTGCCGGGTAACGCCATGTGTACTTACTGACGGAAGGCGGAATGTCGTCCGACTATGGGAATTTGTTGGGTACAAAAGGCCATGCCTAAGAGGCCATTTTCTCTTGTGCGGAAGCACCAGGCATGTGAGCATTCTATGCACATTCAAACAACAAGGGACGACCAAGGAGTTCAATATTTCTTTCTTTTCTTTTCCTCCAATATTTGTGCCTCCTATAATCAATTCACAATTAGTAAATTTATGTTTATTTTAAGCAAATTACAACACTTACAACCCACCAAAATGACATCATCCTCAACCTGACGAATTTCAAGTTCGCCTTCTTTATCATCTTTTCTTCAGGATGCACTTAATTTCCTCAATACGCAAAATACAAGCCTCCTCATTCTCCTCCTACAAAGGCTTCACTAGCACAACTTCTTCTATTTCCAGTTTTCTCATCTCAAATTTTGCAAACCTCAAATGAAAAGTTAAAAATTAATGCTTGGAAGTTAATTATTACGATAAATGAATGATCCTACATTTTTTTGGTGCTAATACATTCAATGAACAACTTTTATTTTGCATCAGTTTTGCAAGAGCCAACCAAGCATGTGGATTAAATTTGATCAAGTTGCAACAAACAAGTTGGTTTATTTTCTCTATATAAAGAACACTCTTGTGGTCATTGAAGGACAATTTTTGGAGAGCAAAAACATTAGAGAATAGGAGGAGAGGGCCAAAAGGCTGATTTTGGGATGAGAAAACACTAGATGTGAAAGATAAATCCTCCTATTCGGTTCTTTATTTGTATCTCATGCATCTTTAAGTTTTATTGTTACCTAGGTGAATGATGAAAGCATGATAGTTATATAATTCTCTATTTGATTATTGATTCCAAACATTACGTACTCTAAACGTCCATGATTTTCGTTTCATCAATGTTAAATTCTGCTTTCATCTCTAATATCTTGTATTATTGATTGTTAGAAAATTTATTCATGTTTAGTTTTGAAAGTTCAATACGTAATTTTATTTGACAATACTTGTTATTTATTAAGTCGTTACATGTCATGCTTAGAGAATTACATACTTGAAGCGAAAGGGAATCTATATTAGATCAGATATACTTTGAGCTTAACGATAAATCACTTGCAGTAATAAAAGATTGATTTCTTATTATTATTCAAATATTGGGATCAATACCGATAGGAATTTTTTACTATACATTGGTGGAATCTGCAACCTTGGTAATGTTTATATTTGGAATTGTATTCGTAAATTTTTGCATTCTTTCATACTTTTACTTGTTCATATTTTAATTATTAAACCTCAAAAACTGTTCGGAACTAGGTTAGAATTAAATATAAGATTGACCTAGTTACTCATGTTTCTATATTTCAATCGATTCGTGTGCTTGCGATATTTAAAATTGACACAACACATACCTTTTTCTCCAATTACAGTCTCTCCATTCTCCTTGCAACAAGAAACCAAAACATTTCATATTAATTTGTCTCACGGGAAGCTTCATTGCTAATTCATATGCATCTTTAACACTCTTTTCGTAGCAGTGATTTTGACCAAAAGTGCATAGTAAATTATGGTTGGTTCCATCTCCTTCTCCATTTATCTAAAAACTTATCCCATCTTCTAGTTTCAACTCTTTATGATAAAGGTATCCGCTTAAAGTTAATGAAAATGTGCATTGGTCGAACAGAAATCCTTTTTCAATTATTTTCTAAAATATAGTAATTGTTTTGACATGATCTCTCTTACAGTAAAAAATACCACTTCATGATTGTGTTATATATATGCCAGATTTGCTCCTCTAATTTTGTATTGTAGAATAGCTTTTCATAACTTCCAAGTAGCAGGGATCATCTGTACTCTGGAGGCAGTTCATTTAAGGATTAATGCAGTCATAACCTCCAATCAATGTTGTCTTAAACAACTAAGCCGTCTACATCCTTCCTATGCATCCAGCATTGAAGGCATCGCCAACAATAGTATATGAAAATGTACCTTATATTTATCTCAGAAAAATTGCAACATGTCAAACCCTCCAAAACGACAACATCACGAATTTGAGATTTCCCTCCATTATCATTTTTATTTCAGGATATAGTTTTCCAACATTGTTTAATTTACTCAATACGCAAAATGCTAGCCTCTTCGCTCTCCTCCTCCAAAAGGTCTACTAGTGCAACTTCTTCTATTTCTAGTGTGCTCATCTCCAATTTTGCAAATCTAAAAAGAAAAGTTTAAAATTATTGCCTGAAAGTTAATTATTATGGCAAATGACCGATAGTTTTTTTTTTTTCTTAACGCATGTAAATGTTCCTTTTTTTTTTTTTGCTTTTTTTTTGGCTTAAGGAACTTTAGCTATTTTATCGCACTTTGTTGGTGCATTAATGTGCTCACCAAAAGGTGAAGACCACATTTTATAATAAAGAATATCTAGCATCTTTATATGCCTTCTGTATTTAGATGTGATTCTCCATGAGCCAAGATATAATGACCAGTTCTATTGATATCAATGCAATTGAACCCGAGAATAAACTTGACTCTCATTGTGCTCACTTCTCTCATTACCTAATTCACTTTTCATACTTGTTAGAGCTAGCTAACCGAGAAGCTTATCATTGCTAATTCATATGCATCTTTAATGCTCTTTTTCTTAGCGGTGATCTTAATCAAAAGTGCATATAGTGAACTAGGGTTGGTTCCATCTTCTTCTTCATTTGCCTTAAAAAAAAATTATCTCGTCTTCTAGTTTCAACTCTTTACGATAAAGGCATCCACTTAACATTACTAAAAACGTCCATTGGTCAAACATAAAACCTCTTTTAATCATCTTTTGAAATATAGTAATTGCTTCGACATGATCTGTCTCATTGTAAAAATATCACTTCATGGATTTGTTTTTCATATGTGTGGTTTGCTCTATTTTCATATTGTGGAACAGCTTTTTCATAACTTACAAGTCTCGTGGATCACCCATACTCCCGGCTACTTCAGTAGAGGATTGATTCAATCAAATTCTTCAAGCAAACTCATCTTTTGCAGCTAAGCATTAACATCCTTCCTATGCGTCAGGCATTGAAGACATTCACGCCAAAAAATATAAAACACATGGATCAAGAAATCACTTACTTTATTAGTGAACTCCAAGTGATCATAGAACATGTTTATATTGAATAATTTGCAGGGTCTATCAAACTATGCTCTGATACTACCCAAGATGTAACACCTTCGTATATTCTAAATTTTCTATATTGCCTTAAAGACGATCTTTTTGAACATTGTAATTCATAAAAATTTTGGATAAATAATAAATTATTTTTCTCAAAAATATTTTTCTGAAAAATTATTAAACTCTGATAGAATTTATCCTCAAAGTGCTAAAATATATTTTTAAGATAATTTCATAAATACATATTTGCTCAATAATGAATTAAGTTCGCTTCTTAATAAGACAAGGAAGGTCAGAAACTATCGTTAGAAAATAATTTACTTTCATAAGATAGTAATTACTTTAAAATAAAGAGATTTATAACATTTTAGGGTGTCCCTAATGATAGATCTGTAATGTCACGATCAGGATTCTAGTGTAAGGTCCTTTGATTACCTTGGAATTGCCATGAACCTTTGTTGCTTGCATAGTCACATATACAATACAAAACTATCTGAGCAAACATTCAGCAAGTAACAACATGCATATGTGCATGATACCTAGATATGATGATTCCACACCCTATAATGAAAATAAGGCCCACATCCCTCATGTAAAACACCGCATGAGCTCATAATCAAAAGGCACATGCCTTACGTAGAGGTCTGTTATAGTCTCACCTCAACTTAGGATCCTTCTATGCATCTATCGTGCCACAACTCGGCTCAAGAGACGATAAGGACTTACCAATATCATCAAACAAATAAGTACTGGCCATACCATACAACTGGCAGGTCTCAATACCATGTCCGCCAGATATATACACGGCTGGGTGCTGCCAAGCCCCCAACATTCACAAGTGTATATACCTGGACAACAAATACAATGTGATGCAACTACACATTCATTACACCATCATCTGTTGTGTCTGATGTCAATCATCATGCCACATGCATATTCTCATCTCTGTCATCTTAGTCAAATAGAAACATATAGTAAACAACATCATATGTTAAATAACATATGTCTCAATAGTGTCAAATATGTTGTGCCCAATCTTTATGTCTCATATCAAAGATAACATCATAAACCATTATAGGACATGACAAACATTTAAGTATCACATTGCCATATATGAGCACATAATAATATTGTTTTGTGTTGTAGTTGAATCAATACTTGCTTAGTCGTTAGTTATCTAAGGACATGAATAGATTTTGAACTTTCAAACATTACATTGCATAGGCTATTAATATCTATCACACTTTATTTGGTTTCATCTAACATCTGAAGATTTAAGATTTCCTATTTATTTATCTCCTCAATATTTAACAAGGACAAGCTAATAATTAATTAAATTTAAATGCTTACCGAGTTGTCAATCTCATACTAATTTCAAATCTTTATTTCATCTTACTAAAATGTCATTAGAATGTTGAAATCGCACCCAAATTAACGTAAAAGATGAGAAAAAACATACCTCATATTAAACATGGGCACAATTCCTAAGAAGCAGGGGTTCACCCCAATGAAATACATAACAGGTGTACCCCTTAGTATGAGCCCCCAATAATATGGGGCGGCACCCTCTCCCAATAGACCAACCAAGGGAGGTAAGCCCTTCTTTTGATACAAATCATTTTCTTGTGCTTTTGGGTGGCCTCAATGGCCCCCTATTTTTAGGCAAAATTTATTTTATTTTATTCAGTTTCCACTTTTCCCTATTCATGTTTTGAGTAGTTTCTTGACATGTCAAATAAAGTTCAACTAAAGAATTCTTTGTAACCATAGAAACACATAACATAGTACTTTATAATGGAACTTCTAGAATTCTAAAACTATTTGTAAAACTTACGGTATTTTTAGTATTAGAGATATCTCAAAATGTAATTTATTTACTAACTACTTTTAAAATTCTCAATTTGCTAATAGAGGTATCTCGAAATGTAATTTAAATTCTATTATATTAGCATGTGCTTCGTAAATTTATAAAAATAATACTTTCAAATTTGAGATGTATTTCTATATCTACAATTGTGTGATACAAATGATTAGCTTGAGGACCAAGAGCCAGACAATGTGTGGTGTAGAGTCTTCTGAAAGTGATTTCTGTGACGATTTACATCATGAGGAAGTGTTTCATGAGAAGTCGTCTTAGCATGTAGTAGGGATGATAAAGTCATGTTTAGAGAATACATAATATGAGCTACTTGCACAAAATGAAGAGAAATCTTGGAGGGCGTCAGTGATGGATAAGCTACCAGTGTTGAAAAAGATATCTGGTAACCAAAATCAAACATAATCTTAAGGGAATTGATGTTTTGCATGAGTCAAGTGAACCAAATAGATTATAAAAACCAACCAAAGTCCTTTGGAGATGGAGTTACATTTGCAACTATTTTAAAAGGGGCTCAAGTAATTGGAGATAAAGAAAACCTTGCTCAAATTAAAAATATACTCAAGGCAAGAGATCGTGAAAAACTTAAAAACGTAAGTCAAAATCATTGGCTAAAGGATCAATATCGCGAAACACAACAAGCTATGAAATACGTTAGGCTTGCAAGAAGGATTTGAAAAGGCAATAGTTGAATATGAGAAGTGGTGAAAGCCAAATAGAGAAGAGCCCATTGCACTAATAGAAAGAGTGTGGAGGAATGATGCTATCAAGTTACATAGATATTAGGCTTATTCTCAAAACAATGAGAAATAGAGACTTAAATCAAAGACATTGATGCTGAAGGGTGAACTGAGAAATTACCAAGGTTATAAGCTCTTAACATCCCATATCATATTGATTTAATCTAAAATTGTATCCAATCATCCCCCATTTGTTCTCAAAATTTCTTTTGATCCATCTCATGACTAGAATAATTCCACGCATCAACCAAACAATCAATTTTATAGTATTTCTAGTACCTCTATATGAGATCATACAATCATAGTTAGCATTTGGATCCATGAATATGCCTTTACATTCAGCTTAAGTTGGAATGACTGCATTATAGATAGCCAACTGATAGGGTAATTAATATAAGTCCTACCTATCCTTTCTAATAGAACAAGTTATACCTTCGTCCATCTATATAATACTCAAAATTCAGAAATTCGCTAGTAAGCGTCTCTTGTCACATCTTATCTTTCACCCAAATTGTATATATCAAAGTACAACCTCATAACAAATCACTTGTTTTAGTGATTTTTGCATCCAGGTGGAATTTTAGATGCCCCACAGCATAACATATGAGGAAGAAACCAAAAGAAGTCCAATATCGAATCCCTTATATTTTTCTCCTTTTATAACACTAATCACTTCGTTCATTTCAAAATTCCAGTCTCATGCAAGTCAGTCAAAATCATCAAAGAATTGTTTTCTCCAACACTTTCTTCCATTCTTTCCCCAAGGTAGGAAATGTTTAATACTTATCTCATAATGGTTCATCATGCAAAACTATCATGTGGTGACGACATGATACTAGGCGGCCAACTACACATAACATCACGTTAACATCAAGATGAAATCATGTGACCAACATCCTTTTCAATCATGTGCCTGCTTTACACGTATACTCATTAAGGTTAACAAGATAAACAGTTGCAAGCTGTTAATTCATGCTTGTGACAAATTAAAAGAAACATCATGTTACAAATAATCTCAAATAATACACCAAAAGCAAAGTGGATGGATGCACCTGTCATTTTCTTCATTAAAAAAATTGATGAGAAATAAGAGTTTTTAGTGTCACCTAAAAATTTCTCCTGTGAAAATAAATTCACTCCTTTCATTGAAAAAGATCATATGTTTACTTACAAAAATCACGTGGAAATCCATCAACATTTTAATTTTACAAATTAATTTCTAATAGATCTTTTAACATTTTCACTTGACTCAAAAGATCCCCAAATATAAATAGAGTTATTTTTAGATAGATATTAAAGTTGTCAAGTTTCGAAATCGCCATACTCTTTTCTTAATTAAAAGCCATCGCAGAAAGAAATGAATTCCTAAATATTCTCAAATTCAAGAAAACAATAGTAGAATTTGGATGAGCCAAATATTTTTACTCATTAACAAGTAAAACATAAATTTTAATGCAAAATTAGGTTTAGCTAATACTTAAATTTCTTTTTCATTTAACATAAAGATGATAGAATATATATTTTTTTAACGTGGAATATTTTAAAAAGGTGGGGTGCTAAGCCAAATTAATATTCTATTATTTATCATCATCATAATAAATAGAAGATGCAAAGACTTATAATCTAATGCTTGAAATAATTATTTTTTAAAAAAATAATTGACGAATGTGTGTACGCGGTGATCGTAAAACTTTTGAGCGGAAAAATAAACTGTGATAATGCTCATGTGTATTGAAGATATTCCTAATAACAATATAACATTTGTTTTGGAAAAAACAAATGAACCTTAAAGTGAATCGTCATCATAATGAAATAATATCCGTTTATTTGACAGTACGTCAGATATTTAAAATGATGATGATGATGATGATGATCATGATGATACTTGTTTGAACAAAACACCTATTTTCTACCACATGCTTACATTATAGTTAACTCCAACTTATCACCCTTCAAGATAATAACACATGATTATTAAAAATTAAACGTTTTATATTATTATTAATTTTAAGTTATGAATATTCAAATCATAAATATAAAACCCTGAATAGTTTGTAGGGTCTATCAAACCATGCTCTGATATCACCTAAGAAGTAACACCCTCGAATATTCTAAAGTTTCTTTGTTAACCGAGAAATGGCCTTTTCTAATATAGTAATACATAAAAAATTTTGATAAATGATAAATTATTTTTCTCAAAAATTTTACCTGAAAAATTATTTAAGGTAGATAGAATTTTTCTTCAAAGTGCTAAAATATATTTTTAAGAAAATTTAATTAAGATGTATTTGCTCAATAATGAATAAAGTTCATTTCTTAATACGGGTAGGGAAGATCGGGACTATCTTTAGAAAATAATTTACTTTTATAAGATAAAAATAACTTTCAAATAAAGAGTTTTGTAAACTTTTATGGTGCCCCTAGTGTTAGCCCTCTAACATCATGGTCAGGATTCTAGTGCACAGTCTTCTGATCACCTTGGAGTTGCCATCAACCTTCGTTACAGGGACAGACTTGGAATCTTTAGATCATTATTTGGCACATTCGGCAGCAACTGCACTTGGATAGGGACAGACTCTTGCACATCTTCTATGAGGGCAATCAGGTTGCTGATACACTTGCTTCTGATGGCTGGACCAGACAGGGCTACACAGAGTATGGGGTTTATAATCTGCCTTCAGTGGCCCGTAGACTTTTACATATGGACTGTCATGGTTTCCCCTTAGTTAGGGGTATATAGTTTAGCTTAATTCTTTATTTTTTTAGTCATGTGTACATTTACTCTAGTTATTGTTTTATTTCTTACTCTTGTTAATTACAGTGTTAGGGAGTTAGCGACGCTCTTCCGATCTCTGCTTTCATTTATTGTACATTCAGTTAGAGGTTAGGTTTTATGCTCCTCTCTTTGGTTGTACCATTTTTTGAGATATTAATAAAAATAGTAGAGGGAGTCTGAACCCTAACCGGCTAGGTAACGCAGATGCCTAAAAACAATGCTCTAGCCTAGTTGGTGCTTTGATATAAAAAAAAACATTCGTTACTTGTATTATCACACCTACAATGCAAAACTATATGAGCTAACGCTCAACAAGTAATGATATGCATATGTATATGATGCTATATGTGACGACACCACACCACACAATGTAAATAGGGCTGACATCCCTTGTGTAAAACACCGTGTGAGCTCATAATCAAAAGACCTGTACACACATGCCTTGACCAAAGGTCCGTCATGGTCTCATCTCGACTTAGGATCCTTCAATGTGTCCATTGTTGCCTCAACTCAACTCAGGAGATGATAAGGACTTACCAATGTCATCAAACAATTAAGGCCTGACCATAACATACAACTACTAGGTCTTAACACTGCGTCCGGTATATACACCTGGTCGGCGGTTGCCAGAGCCCCAGCATGCGCAAGTTTATATGCCCAGACGATAAATGCAATGCGATATAACTATATAGGGATCATACCATCCTCCATAGTGGCTCATGTCAATTATGACGCCATATGCATATTCTCATCTCTGTCATCTTACTCGAATAGGTACATATGTCATGCAACATCATATAATCAATAACATATGTCTCAATGGTGCCAAATATGTCATGCCCAATCTTTAAGTCTCATATCAAAGATAACATTATAAACCATTATCGGGCATGACAAACATTTAAATATTACATCGCCACATATGAGCACATAATGACATTGTTTTACATTGTAGGACTTGTTTGGCATAGTTTATTTTTTCCATTTATAAATTTACCTACCATGATATGATTGTTGGTTTGACGACTACTCAACAATCACCACACATTTCAAATTTCAATTAAATATTCACCACCCATTTTCACTCATTATAAATTCCCTTATAAATCTAACCAAACAGACTAGTAATTGAACCATTACTTACCTCAGTCATTAGCTACATGAGGAGATTAGTAGTTTTGAAACTTCCAAACATAGCAATGCACGGGCTGTAGCAGCCATAAAAATTTGAACAAAATATGTTTTTTGTCGTTATGACTTATCTAAATCTTTTTATTTAGTCGTCTTTGTCTAGTCATTCTTTTAGAAAAATTTAAGCGATTTAAATCAAATTACAAGAATATAATTTCTTCTTAAGTCAAATTTAAAGAGCTCATAACTTTAATTAATTAGACTAACTTTTCAAGTAAATTTCTTAAAGGTTCCATTTGTTTGAGTACAAAATATCCATTAAACCAAATACATTGTATGGTTCCGGACTCTTTTATACTATTATTGTCGTTTGAACTCAAATTCGAACGCTAAATTTCAGCTTCATTGTATTTCACATATCCAAATCTTTAAGCCAACGCAAATAGTTTTTGAGCCTAAGTAATTGGACACTTGGCCCTCTCATTTTGCTGATTGGGATTCCAATGTTAATTTTATATTATTAGTAGTAATTGTTGGGAGGTCCTCAAAGTTTGTCTAGCCTTTATTTCTTTCCCAAGATTTTTACAAGATTTACTCCTTGTCCTTTAACTTAAGTCAACCCTATAGAATTCCAGAACTTCTATTCCAGCCTGTAACCTTCCTGAATATTTCAATTCAATCCCTAAAATTTTTAATTCAATTATTTCAGATTTTAAATTAGTCCCTATATTTTTATTTTTTTTTTAGTGTAAACCATTGAATTTCTAAATTTCTATTCAAATCAAATTTTCTTGTGGCTAGACGAAGCGCTCGGTCATTTAAAAGTTTGATTTCCTCTACATTAAGCTCAAACTCAACAATAAAGGTAGGTTCTATTTTTTAAAATAAGTGATTTCTAAAGATTGCGCGTTTATTCAATTTATGTTATGTTTGTATACGTGAAATGTGATATTGAATCACGTCCTTTAGGCATTGTGTTATCATCTGATGCACATATTTAAGATCAAAGTTAGGAACCTGCATTTATCATCTGATGCTTGTTCTCAATAATCATTGCTATAGAGATCAGATCAGACCAATTACATTATTGCATGTTTATTTGTGCCCGCATGATACAAATCAATCAAATGCGCTGAGTCTACTGATTATTATTTATAATACTCACGTTTTCTTAAAAAATGATTTTTCAGGTTTTGGAGCTAGCGGCGGGGTGACAAGTGGCGAAAATAAAAATAATTAATTATTTATTTGAAGCTCATACGAGATCAGTATTATTATTATTATTGTTATTACTTGGAAATTATTCAAGAATATTTAACTGGATATTTATTTTGAACTGCATGTTATTTAGTTGTAATAAACTAAAGTCTTCCACGAAACTTCAATTTATTTTTCCTAAATTTTTTTTATTATTAGTAAGAAATGTTTAACGTTCTGAATTTTGAGGTGTTACACGGGCCATCAATATCAATCGTACTTTATCATGTTTATTCTAACATCTATAGATATAAGATTTTCTATTTATTTGTCTCCTCAATATTTAACTAGGACAAGCTAATAATTAACCGAAGATATAAGATTTCCTATTTATTTGTCTCTTCAATATTTAACTAGGACAAGCTAATAATTAACCGAAGTAAAACGCTTATCAAATCATCAGTCTCATATTCTGTTAGAATCTTTATTTCATCTTACTAAAGTGTCAGTTGAATGCTAAAATTGTATCTAAATTGACAAAGAAAGTAAGACAAAACACACCTCATATTAAATATAGGATACAATCCCTAAGGAATAGTTGTGCATCCGCACGAAATACATAGGTGGTGTACCCCCATAATAAAAGGGGCGAGCCCACTATAATATAGGGGGCACGCCCCCCATCAATATACCAACTGAGGAGGGCGAGCCACCCTTTTGATACGAATTGGAAGCTGCCCCAATAACTCCCATTTTCCTGTGCTTTTGGGGGCCCCAGTGCCTAGTATTTATAGGCAAGGTTTTTTTATTTATTTTATTTGAATAAATTTGGTCTTTTCCCTATTCATATTTTGAATTGGTACATGACGTGTCAAATGAAGTTCAACTAAAGTATTCTTCGTACCCATAGAAATATATAACATAGTAGTTTATAATGAAACTACTAGAATTTTAAAACCGTTTGTAAAACTTATGGTATTTTAATATTAGAAATATCTTGAAATGTAACTGAAATTTATATTAAATTATCATGTGCTTTGAAATATTATAAAAATAATATTTTCAAATTTGGGGCATTACACACACTCTGCATTCTTTATGCAACAAGAAGCCAAAGCGTTCCAGATTGATTTGTCTTTCACATGAATCTCCATTGCTAATGCATTTGCATCTTTAATGCTCATTTTCTTAGCATTGCTATTGACCAAAATTGTATAGTGGACTGTGATTGGCTCCATCTCTATCTCTGCAATGAAGTTATCCACTTAACATTACTGAAAATGTCCATTTGTCAAATGGAAAACCTCTTTTAATAATCTTCTAAAATATAGTAATTGCTTTGACATAATCTCTCTCACTGTAAAAATTAAAATACCACTTCATGGTTGTGTTATATGTATGTGTGGTTTGCTCCTTTGTTTTTATACTATAGAATAATAGCTTTTCCATAACTTCCAGCAAGTCTTGTGGATCACTCGTACTTCCGAGGTAGTTCAGTAGAGGGTTAATTTAGCCATAATCTTCAATCAAACTTCTTTTGTACAAGTAAGCCATTAACATTCTTCCGATGCGTCTGACATTGACGGCATCACCGACAATAGTACAAAAATGCAAGTGAATGTATGATATATGTATCTATGTTAGAGATTTTGTATATGTAATTTAAATGATTTACTTGTGTCCAACCATGACAAATCCATTGCAGTTTATCAGAGGGTAACGCTATCGTGCTTACCAACAGAAGATGAAATTTTTTTTGACTAGACGAATGTGTGGCCATACTCAAGAGGCCACTTTCACTTATGCAGTTGCATGAGGAATTTGAGCTTTCTTTCACATTCTGACAGGAGGGTACGGCCGCATAGGTAAGTATTTCTTTTTCTTATCTTTTAATCCTATCTTTGAGCCTCCTATAATAAATTCACACTTAAAAACTTATATTTATCTCAGACAAATTACAACACTTACAACACTCCAAAATGACGTCATCCTTAATTTCACGAATTTGAAGTGATTCACAGGGGACCCAAGACTCATTTGACCTGCAAGGGAGAAAAGAAGGATCAAGTTGGGAGAAGGAATAGACACAGGTCAGAAGCAACCAAGCTCAACGCCTTAGTTGAGCAAATATTCAATCTCTTGAAGAACGATCCAATTTTGCCCAAGGCAAAGCCCGTGAAGAAGCCCTCCAGAAACATAGATCAAACACTGTACTACAAGTACCACAGAGCCCCTAGCCACGACACCGAAGAATGCAAGCACCTCAAGTAGAAAACTGAGAGATTAATCGAGAGAGGGTACCTGGGGAAATACGTAGCTAATCGATCAGGGCAGGAAAGACAAGCTCGTTCTCAGGCAGACCTAAACACCTGAGCTCCATAGAGCCAATCTCCTATTGAGAACCGTGTCCTGGTTAGCGGAAATCAAAGCATGGAAGGCTCAAAATGATAGTGGCAAAGTCTCGTGTGAGAAGCTCAAAATTTTTACCAGTTATTTACCGCCAGAAACCCCTCAACTCATACTGGATCTTTCACCTTTTGCAATGAGGACGCGCACGAAACCCTACACCACCACATTGATGCTTTAGTAATAACCATGTCGATTTCTGGGATCAAGGTTCACAAGACACTAGTTGACAACGGGAGCTCTGTTAACATCTTGTATTCGAAGACCTTCCGATGAATGAATATTGATCCCAAGAATTTGCGGCCATATCCAACTAGACTCCAAGGTTTTACTGGGGATTTCGTAGAACCAAAGGGTCAGATCACTCTGTTGGTGTAAATAGGAGAAGAACCTTGTCAAAGGAGAATCATGGCTGAGTTCATTGTGGTTGACGTACCATCAAACCAGAACACGATCCTAGGGAGACCCATTCCGTACGAGCTAAAGGCAGCGACCTCAGTGTTCCATTACATGATGAAATTCCTAACAGAACATGTGTCACGCCCTCATTTTAACAATAGTGGAAGCATTTAAACACATATCTCGATCCAAAATCGAAGACGAGACCTTCCAAATACGATTCAAAAATATTAAGGCACTTTAGCTGCGTACTCTGACAATTAAATGTACTGTGGGCTACCCACAATGAAACCTCAGCTGCACACACAGAAGCCTCTATCACATACTTGTATCTTCTCCACCTTTGGGACGATCCAGCCATATAGCTCTAAATTCAATACCTATAAGATTGTGGAAGATAGGGGAGGTCAGTACAGAGTACTCAGTGAACAACAACATGCATTGGCCCACGCAAAACAATGCAAGGAAGATCAACAGATGACAAAGATACAAACTTTGAGCACATCACTAGTTTCGCCTCTACCCAAAAGCCATATAATACAAATGTACAAATGGCCAAGACCACACAGCAAGGCCATAGTACCACAAAGCAATACAGATACAATTTAAACACGGGTAGATAGCGCCACTAGCAAGGCCCAAGAGCAATAACAAGTGTGCACACTTAGATATCAAATGTCAAAACAATACAATGGTAGCATAGGAAGCAATTACGTACTAACGAATACCGAAGAGAATTAAAGAAGGCACAAGATTCGAAGAGGGAGGGCCAAGTCACTTGTTACTCGCAAGAAAAGTATGAGTTTCGTATAAAGAAAAGGAAGAACCAAGACATGTGTTACTCACAAGAAAAGCATAAGTTTCGTATAAAGAGAAGGAAAAACCAAGAGCACGAGTTTCCTATAAAAAAAGAAGAATCAAGACATGCGTTACTCACCTTTTTAATTTGATTTCCTCAAAGGTTAACTCCTCTTTTCTCTTCTCGATTCTCCTATGCCCAAATTATCTTTTAAATAATCAATTATATTACCAAAGGGAGTGATTTGGGAGATGGAGGGCCAGTAGTGGGTGTTTGAAGAAAGCTTTGCCCTTTTTATAGAAGCTAGGAATTAGTCAAACTGAAATAACATATGAATTCTACCAATTGCAAGACTACCAAGTGTCTTAGACACTTAGCAAATTTATCACTTTTTTATTTACAAAAATGCCATGTGTCTTAGACACATGGTAAAATAGCAACAAATTATTTTCAAAAATGACAATGTCCTAAAAATTTGGCAAAACTAGCATTCTCCATAAATTACATAAATAGCATATGTCTTTTATTTTAAATTTTTGTGGAGTGTTACAACATGGGACTACTACGATGGGAGCTGACCAACGGGCAGTACGCGAATGCAATTTGGATTATGCCGTTAAGGTATCCCTTCAGCTAGAGATGCTATCCTTAAATCCTAGGATCGAGAAAACTGCGACTGTCTCGAGCCCAGGCGAGGAACTCCAAGTCGTTAAAATAAAGGAGTCCAGACCCGACTTGGAACTTTAGAATTGGCGCAGAACTGAATGAAACAGTAAAGACCCAACTTGTTTTCTTTCTGGAAAAGAACCTAGATGTTTTCGCCTGGACATACAAGGATATGGAAGGGATTGACCAAAGCATGCCTGCCACAAGCTAAACATCAACCCAAAGACAAAGCCCGTGAAACAAAAAAAAAAACCCTGAACAGTGAATGATACGCGGCCCTAGCTCAGGAAGTTGACAAACTTTTAAGGAACAAGTTCATCCGTGAAGCTCTATACCCACAATGGGTGGCCAACCAGGCCCTACTCAAGAAGAGCAGCGGAACTTGGCGTATTTGTGTCGACTTCACTGATCTAAACAATGCTTGCCCTAAAGACAGTTTCCCGCTCCCTCAGATCAACCAAATGGTGGACGCCACAGCAGGCCATGAACTTTTAAGCTTCATGGACTCACACTCTAGCTATCACCAAATACCAATGTATGTAGAAGACGAGGAGCACACTTCTCTCATAATGGACATGGTGCTGTACCACTATAAAATGATGCTGTTTGGACTTAAGAATGCAGGGCAATGTACCAACGCCTTGTCAATTCTATGTTTAAGGGTCAGATCGGCAGTACGATAGAGGTCTATATTGATGACATGCTCGTCAAGAGTCTGTAGGCCGAGAAACATATTGAAGACCTTAACCGAATGTTCCAGGTCTTAAGGGAATAGAAGATGAAGATAAATCTAAAAAAGTGCTTCTTCAGGGTCACATCTGCTAAGTTCTTGGGATTCATGGTGAACCAACATGGCATCGAAGTGAACCCCAAAAAGATAAGGGTCATGCTAGTAATGGAACCCCCAAAGTCTGTTAAAGAGGTTAAACACCTCATAGGGAGAATTGCAGCCTTAAATCATTTTATCTCCATATCCACTCGTTTGGGTAGAGAAAGTGAGAGATCGGAAGAGCACAAGAGACCCATTCCATCTGACATGAGGTCTTTTGGGTGAGAACCCAAGAGCAAAACCGTGCGAGCTTGGCTCAAAGCAGATAATATCATGTCAAAGTAGAACAGGTCATTATAAATAGTGTTAGAGCCGAGCCCAACTTGAAGTGTGACCAATGAGGATGTTGGGCCCTCTTAGGTGGGGTGATTGATCTCAGTCTCAATCCCACATCGCTTGGATAAAAAAAAAAGAAGACCAGTTTATAAGCTAACAGACTTACTCCAACTGACATGACGCCTTTTAGGTAGAAGCCCAAGAGCAAAACCATGCGGGCTAGGTCCAAAGCTGACAATATCATGTCAAAGTACAGCAAGTTGCTTTAGATGGTATCAAAGCCAGGTTTCCTAGGCCATGTGGTGACGGCAGCAGAAGCGGACATACTGGAAAAGCATCCGGAACTAATAGAACAAGTAAGCTAAATTTCTAGGACGAAATTAAATTAAGTGGTAAGGGGTTGTAGTGACCGGAATTTTCATTTTTTGGAAATTATTATTTTAAAGAATTTAAAGAAATTATAACGTGTCGCTACCACCCTAAGCCGTATTCTGTAATTTGTCACAATAGGGGTTTTAAAAAAAATTTGCATTGCTCTTCAATCGTGTATTCTAAATGATAGCGTGAGTTTATAATTAATTGGATTTTGTTCAATTAAATCTAAGTCTATTTAAGAAAACTTCTAAGTTTAAGACTTATTCTTAGAAGCCCAAGTCCTTTTTTTTATTTATTTGAAGTCCAGATTTCGTTTATTCAAATGAAGCCTAATTTTATTTACTTTTAGCCCAAGTTCTTGTTCGCATTAAGTCAAACAAATCTCGAGCCCAAATTTAAGCCCATTTCGGTTAACCAAACACACCCACCAAGTCTCCACCCTCTTACCCATGTTGACAACATGGATTTTGCCAGGATTTTGCTAACTGAAGTTCCCGTTCGGCAACCGAAAACCTCACCCACTCTTCTGATTTTTCTGCAGCAAGAAATTCTATAGATTTCCCTCATCTGATTCCCTCATATCTCCCCACGATTCTCCCTTCAATGTCTCCAATTCACTCCCTATCTATATATACGTGTGTAAATTTTCCTTGAAACACAGTAACAATTGCAACAAAAGTAAACTCAGCAATACATACGTTTCCAGCAACAGTGTCTGCAACACTACACCAACCCATACGGATATAGACACGAGCTAATTACAAACCATACACTCAGCATTTACACCCCAATACATATACCTCACAATCTAGTTACATTCACAAGCTACACATTCACATTCCGCAAATTCGTCCAGTACACTCAACCTGCTGAAACCGGTTCTTAAATTTAGGTATACACACACTGTTATACAAAGCCACACACGCACACACACACAGAAATAGAGCAGCCATCAGCTGCTGCCCGTCTTCTCGAACCTTCGAGTCGAACCAACTCAGCCCTTTCGGCCACCAAGTACACCGTCCCTTCAACCACCTAATCGACAGACCCAATTAAAAAAAAAAATTGGGGCAGCAGGCAAGTGCCTCCGCCGGACTGCCACAATCGCTACCACGACCACCACTCCTTCAGCCCCAACATCCACAAACAAGAAATCAAAAGCCAAAAAATCCGCGCTGCCTTGATCGAACTCGAACCCTATTTGTGGACACGCGACCTCCACTGCCTTCTGCCGACTGAACCCAAAGCGAACCCCATTGGCCAGAATTAATAAACCAAATCGTCAACCACGTCGTTGCTAACCCATTGCTTCTTACGAACCCGAGACCCCCTCGAACTAACTCGGTCTCTCGCACCTCCATTCGAACCCATCTCACTAGCTAACTCGTGACTACTCCCTCACTCGACCCCCATCACGAATCCATTCCTTGAGTCCAGGGTCGCGACCACGACTCACCTCCTCGGAAAGCGCCAAACCCCACTGTCCCTTTCGCTCTCGGTTCGCCTCTGGCAGACGCATTGAGGCAGAGATTTAGCCCGTGTTTGATACTCTTTAACAAAACACATTATAATCTCATTTACCACTGATTTGACTATTGATTTGACAACTACTCATTTATAACCACAAATTTCAAACTTCTATTAAATCTACACCACTCATTTCACCTCTTTATAATTTCTCTTTATAAATCAACTACTATAAATTGAATCAAACATCCCCTTAGAGTTTGGGATTTGGATTAAATCCTCTTTTGCCTCAAGTCCCCATGTTCGTTCTGAGTTTAATTCGGTCCCTCACGTTCCAAGAGACTTAATTTCAGTCCTTACATTTTATTATCATGAATATGTATTTTAAATCTTTTATTCCAGCCGATTTCAGTCACTATATTTTTTAATAACATTTAAATTGACCTTAAAGTATCAGTTTTATCTATTTTAGTCCCCAATATTTTGAATAACTCTATTTAGGTCCTAAGGTTTTGAAAACTCATGTTTTAGTCCAAACCTTTCAAGGTTAACGAT
>CAVNYN010288950.1:0-49594 GCA_963692815.1 Nyctanthes arbor-tristis | reverse complement strand
CGAGACCCCCTCGAACTAACTCGGTCTCTCGCACCTCCATTCGAACCCATCTCACTAGCTAACTCGTGACTACTCCCTCACTCGACCCCCATCACGAATCCATTCCTTGAGTCCAGGGTCGCGACCACGACTCACCTCCTCGGAAAGCGCCAAACCCCACTGTCCCTTTCGCTCTCGGTTTGCCTCTGGCAGACGCATTGAGGCAGAGATTTAGAGTTAGGGATTTGAATTAAATCCTCTTTTGCCTCAAGTCCCCATGTTCGTTCTGAGTTTAATTCGGTCCCTCACGTTCCAAGAGACTTAATTTCAGTCCTTACATTTTATTATCATGAATATGTATTTTAAATCTTTTATTCCAGCCGATTTCAGTCACTATATTTTTTAATAACATTTAAATTGACCTTAAAGTATCAGTTTTATCTATTTTAGTCCCCAATATTTTGAATAACTCTATTTAGGTCCTAAGGTTTTGAAAACTCATGTTTTAGTCCAAACCTTTCAAGGTTAACGATATATTTACACTTTTATTCAATTTTAAACATTTTCGAATTTCTAATATTTAATTATTTATTTGCTAGATGAGGAGCATAATTTGACTCATAATTGACCACCCCGTTGCTCAAACTCAAAAGGAAAGCATAACGAGGTACTTCCTTACTAAACATGTTTTCGATGTTATATGCTCACGTTTTATGAAAATAAGGTGCAATTACATATTATGGGTTTTATGTATGTGCTTATGTGATTTATGATATGAATATGAAAGTATGCATATAATTAGCTCACCTTAATTGGGAGCTCACAGACTTAGCTCACATTGATCGGGAGCCCACCGCCCTAGCTTACCCTAACTGGGAGTCAAACTCCATCATTTTGGTGGGTTTAAAGACATAATTTGCATGTGTTTATGTGTTAAATGTCATAGTATGCATTGCATATTTTAAAGATTGTGTGCTAGAATCTATTGAGTGTTTTGAAGAAACACTCACCCCTTATTTCAAACATTTCAGGGTCTGGAATTGGTGGCGATTCGATCAGCGATGACAATTGAGTAAAAGGAAAAGAAGTAAGTTGTTTTCTTTTATTGGAATTTTTAAAAATTATTTAAGTATTATTTCAAAATTCAATGGTTGTGTAAATGCTTGATAATGGATTTATTTGGTGTCATTTATAAAATACAATTGTGTTTATTTTAACATAAGGAAAAGAAAAATTTTCCGCACTTGTTTATATAAATGTTTAAGTTTCCACACTTTAAGATGAGATAGAATGGGTTTAGTAGCATCTCGGGTATTCAGAACTCAGGGCGTTACAACTTGGTATCAGAGCAGAGTCCAACCGGAAGTGTGGCCAACAAGGACGTTGGGCCCCCTTAGGTGGGGTGATTGTTACAGTCTCAATCCCACATCGCTAGGATAGAGAAAGTAAGACTAATTCATAAGCCAAGAGACCTACTTCATCTGATATGAGGCCTTTTGGGTAGAAGCCTAAGAGCAAAACCGTGTGAGCTAGGCCTAAAGCAGACAATATCATTTCAAAATGGAGGGGGTCATTTTACCTTCTGGTGGAGAAACATGAAGGGAAGTATCGCCAAGTTCATTGCCAAATGCCTAGTGTGTCAGCAAGTGAAAGCTGAGCATCAGCGACCATCAGGGTTGCTGAATCCTTTAGAGATTCTGGAGTGGAAATGGGAAAAGATTTCTATGGATTTCGGAATGGGTCTCTCCAGATCAGCTAGTAGGCATGACGCCATTTGATTGTAGACCGACTCAAGAAATCTGCCCATTTCCTGTCAGCCCGTATGACTCTCTACTTGATCAGCTTGCTCAGATTTATATCAAAGCAATTGTGCGACTCTATGGAGTTTCAGTGTCTATTGTATCGGACAGAGATTCGCGGTTCACCTCAAGGTTTTGGAAGTCATTACAAACTGCTTTGGGCATTAAGCTGAAGTTTAGCACAGCCTATCACCCCCAAATAGATGGACAATCTGAAAGGACGTTCCAGATATTGGAAGACATGCGGAGGGCATGTGTTTTGGATCTAGGTGGTAGTTGGAAAACTCATTTGCTGTTAGTAGAGTTTGCCTACAACAATAGTTTTCATGCAACTACCAACATGGCCCCATACGAAGTTCTATATGGCCGTCGATTTTGTTCACCAATTTATTAGGACGAAGCCAGTGAGAGGAAGATGTTGGGGCCTGAGTTGGTCAAGAAGATAGTTCAGGCTATTGAAAAGATTAGGGCAAAGATTAAGGTTACACAGGATGGACAGAAAAGTTACGCCAATCAGAAGAGGAAAAGCATGGATTTCCGGGTCAGGGATAAAGTATTTCTCAAGGTAGCACCAATGAAGGGTGTGCTTCATTTTGGTAAGAAAGCGAAGCTTAGACTGAGGTACATCGGGCCATTTAAGATATTGGAAAGAGTTGGAAACGTGGCATATCGCTTGGCATTGTCTTCAGAACTTTCGACAGTACATAGTGTATTCCACGTATCCATGTTGAGGAAGTATGTTCCCGACCCAGGTCATATTGTTAATGTTCAGTCAGTTGAAGTACCAGAGGATCTGACCTACGATGAAGCATTAACTGTCATACTTGACAGAAAGGTACATGTTTTGAGGAATCGAGAGATTCCGCTAGTTAAGATCCAGTAGGGTGGCCAAAGTAGCGAAGAGGCTACGTGCGAAAGAGAAGCGGACAATATCATGACAAAGTGGAGCGGGTTGTTATAAATGGTCTCAAAGTGGAAATCTACTATGACATGTAGTATGTGGAAATCTATAACATCCAACTGTGATACCATCCCACTTAATCCCACATCGCTTGGCTAGAGAAAATGAGACAAGTTTAGAAGCCAAGAGACCTATTCCATCTGACATGAGGCCTTTTGGGTGAGAACCCAAGAGCAAAACCGTGCGAGCTTGGCCCAAAGCAAACAATATCATGTCAAAGTGAAGCAGGTCGTTATAAATGGTATCAGAGCAGAGCCCAACTAGAATTTTGGCCAACGAGGACGTTGGCCCCCCTTAGGTGGGGTAATTGTGATAGCCTCAATCCCACATCGCTTAGGTAAAGAAAAGAAGACTAGTTTATAAGTTAAGAGACCCGATGCATCTGACATGAGGCCTTTTGCATGAGAACCTAAGAGCAAAACCGTGTGAGCTAGGCTGAAAGCGGACAATATCATATCAAAGTGAAGCGGGTCATTATAGATGGTCTTCTTTTCTCTGCCGAAGCGATGTAGGATTGAGGTTGTTAGAATCACCCGCCTATGGGGCCCAACGTCCTCATTGGCCATGCTTTTAAATGGGCTCAGTTCTGATATCATCTATAATGACCTGTTCCACTTTGACATGATATTATCCGCTTAGGGCCAAGCTTGCACGGTTTTGCTCTTGGGTTCTCATCTAAAAAGCCTCATGTCAGATGGAGTGGGTCTCTTAGCTTATAAATGAGTCTTTCTTTCTTTACCTAAGCGATGTGGGATTGAGGCCGACACAATCTATAACGACCAGCTCCATTTTAACATGATATTGTCCGTTTTGAGCCAAGCCCGCACGATTTTGTTCTTGCGTTCTCACTCAAAAGGCGTCATGTCAGATGGAGTGGGTCTTTTTAGCTTATAAACTAGTCTTTCTTTCTCTACCCAAACGATGTGGGATTGATGCTGTCATAATCACCCCACTTAAGAGGGCCCCAACGTCCTTGTTGGCCACACTTCTTATTGGGCTTTGCTCTGATATCAAGCTGTAACGCCCCTAGTTCTGAATGCCCAAGATGTTACTAAACCTATTCTGTCTCATTTTAAAGTGTGGAAACTTAACATTTATATAAATAAGTGAGGAAAATTTTTCTTTTCCTTATGCTAAAATAAACACAATTGTATTTTATAAATGACACCAAATAAATCCATTGTCGAATATTTACACAACCTTTGAATTTTGAAATAATACTTAAATAACTTCTAATAATTCCAATAAAAGAAAAGAACTTATTTCTTTTCCTTTTACTCAATTGCCATCGCTGATTGAATTGCTACTAGCTCCAGACCCTGAAATGTTTGAAATAAGGGATGAGTGTTTAGAAAAAACACTCAGTAGATTCCCGTGCACAATCTTTAAAACATGCAATGCATACTATGATATTTAACACATAAACACATGCAAATTATGTCTTTAAACCCACCAAAATGATGGAGTCTGACTCTCAATTAGGGTAAGCTAGGCCTGTGGGCTCCCAATTAACGTGAGCTAAGTTTATGGGCTCCCGATTAAGGTGATCTAATTATGCGCATACTTTCATATTTATATTTTAAATCACATAAACACATACATAAACCCATAACATATAATTGCATTATATTTTTCATAAAACGTGTGCATATAAATTTGAAAACAACTTTAGTAAAGAAGTCTACCTCGTTATTCTTTCCTTTTGAGTTTGAGCAATTGGGCCGCCAATTATGAGTCAAATTATGCTCCTCGTCTAGCAAATAAATAATTAAATATTTGAAATTTGGAAATATTTAAAATTGAATAAAAATGTAAATAAATCGTTAACCTTGAATGTTTTAGACTAAAACATGACTTTTCAAAACTGTAGGACCTCAACGGAGTTTTTCAAAATATTAAGGACTAAAATAGATAAAACTGATACTTTTGGATCAATTTGAATATCATTAAAAAATATAGGGACTGAAATCGACTGGAATAAAAGATTTGATACATATTTTTATGATAATAAAACATACGAACTGAAATTAAGTCTCTTGAAATGTGAGGCACTGAATTAAACTCAAAACGAACATGGGGACTTGAGGTAAAAGGGGATTTAATCCAAATCCCTAACTCTAAATCTCTGCCCCAATTCGTCTACCAGAGACAAACTGACAGCGAGAGAAACAGTGGGGTTCAGCAATTTCCAGCAATGTGAGTCATGGTCGCGACCCTAGACTCAAGGAATGGATTCGCGATGGGGGTCGAGTGAGGGAGTAGTCGAAAGTTAGCTAGTGAGATGGGTTCGAATGGAGGTACGAGAGACCAAGTTGGTTCGACGGGGTCGTGGTTCGACGGGGTCGTGGTTCGACGGGATTGTGGGTTCGTGAGAAGCAATCGGTTCGCAGTGAAGTGTTTCATAATTTGGTTCATTAATTCCGGCCAATTGGGTTCGCATTGGGTTGGGTCGACAAAGGGCAGTGGAGGTCCCAGGTCCACAAATGGGGTTCAAGTTCGATCAAGGCAGCGTGGATTCTTTGGCCAAAGGTAAGCTCTGGGTTTTTTAGCTTTTGACTTCTTGTTTGTGGATGTTGGGGCTAACGGAGTGGTGGCCGTGGTGGTGATAGTGGCAGTCTGGTGGAGGCACTCGGCTGCTGTCCCGATTCTGTTTTTTTTTTTTTTTTTTTTAAATTGGGTCGGTCAATTGGGTGGTTGAAGAGACGATAGAATTGGTGGCAGAAAGAGCTGAGTTGGTTCGACTCGAAGGTTCCAGAAGATGGGCAGCAGCTGATGGCTACTCAGTTTCTGTATGTGACGTGTGTGGCTGTGTATAACAGTGTGTGTATACCTGAATTTAGGAACCGGTTTAGCGTGTCGACTGTATTAGACGAATTTACAGACTGTGAATAAGTAGCTTGTGAATGTGACTTGATTGTGAAGTGTATGTATTGGGGTGTAAATGTTGAGTGTATAGTTTGTAATTAGCTTGTGTGTATATCTGTATGGGTGGGTGTAGGGTTGCAGACACTGTTGCTAAAAACGTATGTATTGCTGAGTTTGCTTTTGTTGAAATTGTTGCTGTGTTTCAAGGGAAATTTACACATGTATATATAGACAGGGAGTGATTTGGAGGCACTGAGGGGGGAATCGTGGGAAGATATGAGGGAATCAGATGAGGGAAATCTATAGAATTTCTTGTTACAGAAAAATAGGAAGAGTGGGAGTGGTTTTCAGTTGCCAAACGGTAACTTCAGTTAGCAAAATCCCAGAAGAATCCATGCTGTTGTCAACGAAGGTAAGAGGGTGGAGACGTGGCGTTTAGGCTGTGTTCTGTTAACCCAATTCAAAATGGGCTTAAATTTGGGCTCGAGGTTTGTTTGACTTTATAAGAACAGGAACTCGGGCTAAAAGTAAATAAAATTTGGCTTCATTTGAATAAACAAAATTTGGACTTGAAATAAGAAAAAAAAAAGGACTTGGGCTTCTAAGAATAAGTCTTAGACATGGAAGTTAGAAGTTTTCTTAAACAGACTTAATATTTAATTGAATGAAATCCAATTAATTATAAACTCACGGTATCATTTAGAATACAATATACAAGCTATGCGAATTTCTTTTAAAATCTCTATCGTGACCAATTACGGAATACGACTTAGGGAGGTAATGATGAGCTATAATTTCTTTAAATTCTTTAAAATAATAATTTCCAAAATATAAAAATTCCGGTCGCTACAACCCCTTGTCACTTAATTTAATTTCGTCCTCGAAATTTAGTTTACTTATTCTGTTAGTTTTGGATACTTCTCTAGTATGTCTGCTTTTCTTTTCCATGTAGCCTCATTGCTACTGTGGCCAGCCCACTGGATCTTAACTAGCACAATCTCTCGATTTCTCAAAACATGTACCTTTCTGTCAAGTATGACAGTTGGCGCTTCATCATAGGTCAGATTCTCCCATACTTCAACTGACTGAATATTAACATGACTTGGGTCGGGAACATACTTCGTCAACATGGATACGTGGTATACGCTATGTACTACTGAAAGTTCTGGAGACAATGGCAAGCAATACGCCACGTTTCCAACTTTTTCCAATATCTCAAATGGTCCGACGAACCTCAATCTCAACTTCCTTTTCCTACCAAAACGAAGCATACCCTTCATTGGTGCCACTTTGAGAAATACTTTATCCCTGATCTGAAAATCCATGCTTTTCTTCTTCTGATCGGCGTAACTTTTCTGTCGATCCTGTGCAACCTTTATCCTTGCCCTGATCTTTTCAATAGCCTGAACTGTCTTCTTGACCAACTTAGGCCCCAACATCTTCCTCTCGCCGACTTCCTTCTAATAAATTGGTGAACGACATCAGCAGTCATATAGAGTTTCGTATGGGGCCATGCCGATAATTGCTTGAAAACTGTAGTTGTAGGCAAACTCGACTAACGAAAAATGAGTTTGCCAACTACCACCCAGATCCAAAACACACACCCTCAGCAAATCTTCCAATATCTAGAAAGTCCTTTCGGATTGTCCATCTGTCTGGGGGTGGTAAGCTGTTCTAAACTTCAGTTTAGTGCCCATAGCGGTTTGTAATGACTTCCAAAACCTTGAGGTGAACCGCGGATCTCTGTCTGATATAATAGACCCCGGAACTCCATGGAGTTGCACAATTTCTTTGATATAAATATGAGCAAGCTGATCCAAGTAGAGACTTATACGAACTGGCAGGCAATGGGCAGATTTTGTGAGTCGGTCTACAATAACCCAAATGACGCCATGCCTACTAGTCGATTTGGGGAGACCCAGTACGAAATCTATAGAAATCTTTTTCCATTTCCACTCCAGAATCTCTAAAGGATTCAGCAACCCTGAAGGTCATTGATGCTCAGCTTTCACTTGCTGACACACTAGGCATTTGGCAACGAACTTGGCGATACTTCCTTTCATGTTTCTCCACCAAAAGGTTTCGTACAAATCCCTGTACATCTTGGTACCGCTTGGGTGTGCCGCGTATGGGGCGGAATGAGCTTCAGTCAAAATCTTGTCCCGGAGCTCATTGTTTCTAGGCACGCATAGGCAGCCATTGAACACTAGAGCGCCGTCGGAGGAATTTCAAACCCCTTCCTTTTCCTCGTTCCGACCTAAGCTCTCATCTTTTCCAGGAATGTATCATCCTTTTGTGCCATAACAGATTCTTAAGTCTGGTTTGACTGTCAAACTGGCAATCACTGCCAATCTCAGTCTCTATGGTGCAACTACTTCGATCCTTAAACTCTCAAAATCCTCAATCAGCTGGTCTTGGATTGTACCGATTACTGATAACTAACCCATGTTTTTCCTACTCAAGGCATCTGTAACTACATTAGCCTTGCCCAGATGGTATAGGCTTTCGCAGTCATAATCCTTGACCAGTTCCAACCATCTTCTTTGTCTCATATTTAACTCTTTCTGAGTGAAGAAGTACTTGAAACTCTTATGGTCAGACTAAATCTCACATTTACTTCCATATAAGTAGTGACACCAGATCTTTAGAGCGTGCACTACCGCGGTGAGTTCGAGATCATAGGTCAGATAGTTCTTCTCATTGGGTTTCAACTGCTTAGACGCATAGGCAATCACCTTACGCTGCTGCATCAAAAGACATTCTAACCACAGTTTTGATGCATCGCTCTAGATCACATATCCATCGGAGCCATCTGGTATCGTCAATACTGGTGCTGAAAACAATCTCTTCTTCAGCTCTCAGAAAATCTATTCACATTTATTTGTCCAAATGCACTTCTCACCCTTTCGGGTGAGTCGCGTCATTGGACCCGCTATCCTGGAGAAATCCTCTAAGATCGGAATAATATTTGGCCAAACCTAGAAAGCTTCTCACCTCAGCGGCATTGGTAGGTGAAGACCAGTTAGTAACAGTCTCATCTTTAACGGGGTCCACTTCAATCTCCCTAGCCGTCATCACATGGCCTAGGAAACCTACACGATCCACATACTAGATTGTGACAGCCTCAATCCCACATTGCTTGGGTAGAGAAAGTGAGACCAATCTATAAGCCAAGAGACCTACTCTATCTGACATGAAGCCTTTTGGGTAAGAGCCCAAGAGCAAAACCATTATATCATGTCAAAAGCAGACAATGTTATGTCAAAGTGGAGCGGGTTGTTATATTCATAGATAAGTGCAAGCACTTTATTGACGCTATCAAAAAGTCCAGAGAATTCCGATGGACGGACAAATGTCAGAAAGCTTGCGAGCTCGAAAGTATCCCTATTGTCGAGCTTGCAAGATCCTCAGTTGAAAAGGGTACCACAATGGCAATAGAGATTGAGGACTTCTCATCTAGATGGATCCCATCATCTAGTTTTTGAAGGAGGGAATAGCCTCCCTGGTAGAGAGGCCAAGAAACTGATAAATCGTGCTGCCAGATTTGCTCTGGTCTACAAGATATTATACAAGAGGAGCTTCACCGGACCTCTATTAAAATGCTTAACCCTAGGCGAAGCAAGAAATGTCTTGGAGGAGATCCACACGGGAGTCTGCAGCAATTATTCTGGCGGTTTGTCCTTAGCACATAAGGCCCTCATGCAAGTGTACTTCTGGCCGACTCTAAGAAATGATGCAGTTGAATTAGCAGAATGTTGCGATAAATGTCAAAGGTTCACCCCGCTTATCAAAAGCCTACCAGAAGAGTTGACCTCGGTCATGGGACTGTGGCCCTTCACGAAGTAGGGGGTTGATCTCATAGGTCTACTGCCTAAAGGAAAAGGGGGGACTCAGTTCACGATAGTGGCCATCGACTGTTTCATCAAATGGTAGAAGCTGAAGCACTGGCGACCATTACTGTAAAAAAAATGACGGGCTTTATTGGAAGTCGATAATCTATAGATTCAGGTACCTCAAGCCACAGTCACAGACAATGGTAAGTAGTTCGACAATGCCAGATTCAGGTCATTTTGTGAAGATTTAGGAGTAACAAACTTCTATTCTACTCCTCACCATCCACAATCAAACGGTCAAGTTGAAGCGATCAACAAAGTCATCAAGCACACTTTGAAGACTAGATTGGATGACTTATAAGACCACAACGGGCGAAACTCCCTTTTCACTTACCTTCGGGACTGAAGCCATGATCACTGTCAAGCTCGAATTCCCAACTCCAAAGGTATTATATTTCGATGAGAAAAGGAACAATGAGCTGCTCTTTAACGAGCTTGATCTCCTTGAGGAAAAAAGAACCTTAGTCGTGTTCCGAAATACAACCTACTAGTAAATATATGCAAAATTTTATAACTCCAAGGTCAAGTTGGGTAAGTTTCGAGAAAGTTTTCCTATCTTCAAGAGAAGCTGCCTCCAGAACCCTGGGAACAATGTGAAAAGACCCTACAAGGTGAAGAGAATTCTTTCCAATGGAGCATACAAGCTTGAAGACATGGAAGGAACTGAGCTCATGCATCCTTGGAATGCCGAGCATTTGAAAAGTTACTATCAATAGAAGGCTATTATCTTTTCTATTTTTGCCTATGTAGTAGGTTGCAATGTGCACAACTAATAAGCAAAACTTTGAGGCCGTGTGATCTCAAGTTTCTTATACTGGTACCACATCGACCTAGCACATGTTAAATTTGTATGCATTAAATGAAATGTTAACACATAGTTCCTTACACTAAAACACTCAAGAACCATACGAGCTAATGGTTCAACCACAAACGATCATATAGCTACGCCAGCTAGCAAAACAATATGAATTAGAGCTCAAAAATATAAAAATATAAGCACAAATGAGCTTTGAGGAATCTGCACTGCACAAAACGACTGACAAAGACCAAAACATGACAAGCCTAAGGGCTTGATCTAGGGGTGGGCGTCGGAACTGAAAACTGAACCGAACCAAACCCGTTCAGACCGGTTCGGTTTGATTTTTTGAGATTTCAGATTGGTTGCCGGTCCAGAGAAGGCCTAACCAACTCGAACCGGTTCAATTTGCGGGTTCAGCCAGCCAAACCAGCTAGACCCGTGTAAACTGAAGCGGTTAGGTTAAACCCAAATAGTTTTTTTCCTTTTTTTCCCTTAAAATTAAGAATGTTTTCTACAGAAGCCACCTTTCCATTTGAACTTTGAATACTCATTTTACCAATTACAAATCAAGATCGAAATCCCCATCTAAAAATACTCATCTCTCAGTTTGAAAAATTTTACCAAAAATTCAAAATAGTCATCTCTCAGTTTGAATACTTTTACCAAAAATTCAAAATGCTCATTTTACAAATTACAAATCAGAATAGAAATCTCCATCTCAGTTTGAATAATTTTGGTTGGGTCTCCCTTCTTCCCTTTATTTTCCGCCGCTGCTGCTCTGGTGCTCCCATATTCTCTCCGCCGACGCTACTACTGCTGATGCTCTTCCTCCAGCGCTGCTGCTGCTCCTCCTCCGGCGCTGCTGCCGCCGCCGCTGCTTCTCCTCTGGCGTTGCTCCTCTACCCTGCTTGAAAAGCATTTGCATACCTCTCTCTCTATGACTCTCTCACTCTTTGTATTCTGTAAATGTAAAAAGAAGGTAGACTAGGTTTTCTCCTCCCCATTTGGGCCAAATTTTAATTGGGCCAAGTTTTAGGGTAAAAAAAAAAAAAAAGGTGCCCAACAAAGAAGCCTAAAACCAAGACCCCACCCGACCCAAACTGATCCATTCCCGGGCTGAGCGGGATGGGCTGGGTTTAAAAAGTCCCAAACCAACTTTGTGTCGGGTCAGTTTTGGGTTGGTCTCAAACTCGACCCGACCGACCCGTTGCCCACCTCTAGCTCGAACTCAGTGCTTGAAAATTAGAAAGCGAAATGAGTTTTTTGTGCGGAAATTGTTCAAAGTCAGTAATGCAGTATTATAAAAGCTGGGTCACAACTTCAGCTATCTAGCCTATCTAGCCAGTAAGACCATGTTGTTACTTAAAGATAAATTGGCCAAAAAAGATGAAAAGTTAAGAGCTAACACTTTGTTAAAATGGGGAAACCATACAAAAACACAAAGAACGAAATACTAAAGCTCCCTGATCTAAGCCCCAAGAGATAAGCCGGCAGGACCAACCTGGCCCTGAGCGTCCCCTGAAAGGTTGTCTGCCACAACAATGACCTCTTTTGGGAGTAGCCTCATCTTCTTCTTCTTTGTCAGAGATCTCAAAGCCATTGTCGCTTTTTAATTGGGCGATCCGATCTTTGAGAAATCCCAAGTCATACTCGGGTCGTTTCTTCTCCAACTCAGCAATCACGTCCCCTACGACTTCGATGAAGACCCCATTTGAGTAAGCCTTGAACTTGTCAGATGTTTTGTATTTTGCCATGTCCTCTTCATAAGATACAGGTTCAGTCAAACGAGCCCTGCTCTCCCATTCCTTTCGAGCCTGGTCCAGCTTAGACCTCTCTATAGCCAAGAGGTTCTCCAGGTCCTCATTCCTTCTCTTTAGGCTCTCCAATTCGACTCTAAGGTGCCATGCCTCGTCCTTCAGAAGGGCGAGGTCTTGGTGCTGATTGTGTAGAGTTTGCTCGGCCTGTTTCTAGGCTTTTGCCGCTTACTCAGAATTCTCTCTCTCCTTGGAAAGGTCCGCAATGAGCTGGTGAACTTATTCATCAATCTAAGTATCTAGAATGGAAGCACGTCGTTCATCGACAAGGCCGAGTGAACCAGGTTGACAGTGGGTAGGGACTTGGTATAATTGTCCCACTTCTTTGACAGGCTCAGGGCACGCTTATCATGGTGCCCACGAAAGGTGGGGACAGTTTACTCAGGTTTGACCCTTGGACCCTCTTGATTATGCTATAACTGATTAGGGACTTGGGCTGCTTGGCTTTAGATTTCTCTAGATAGGCCGGACGAGTAGGATGGGCAGGTACGAGTAGGTCCTTGGCGGCCTCATCAAAGACATTCCTGCTCTGAGGTGAAAAACTTTTTAAATGAATGACATCATGAGGAAATATTTTGTATCTTTTTTGCAATAAGATGAAACTTGTTAATTGATAAAACATCGAAAAAAAGTGTATATAAATATATATTAGTCTGCGGACATAAAAGAGAGAATCACAGAGAAGGATAAGCATTATATGTATTTCAGATAGAGATAAGTGAGAGAATTGAAGAGATTGAAACGAAACTAAAGAGAATAAAACCCTAATTCCTAAAGCAAGAAGCCACTGGATAAGGAAAAGAGAAAAAATTTGGTAAAAAGAAAAAAAAACAGATAACGAAAGTGGGGGGAAAAATCTGAAAAAATACTATTGGATTTTTTTTAAAAAAAGAAGAAAATAATTAGATATAAACCACATGGATGATGGAATGATGTAAAATATCCACATTATCCCCCAAAAAAAGCATTTTTGGAGGGAAAACTACGGTAAAATTTTACCACAGACTAATTTCCGATTAAGTATATAAAGCTTACTACATCTATTTATCAAGAGAAATTCGGATGAGTTTTCACAAAATTGGACTTTATATCTTTTACACAAATGGTTTCAACTCGGTATGTGGTTTGATATGTCTAGCTAAATATGGCATCTATATATTTACATTTATGGATAAAGAATGATATATTTATTCAAAATATGTACACAAATATATTTCAATTGACAATTATGATTTAAAGGAAATTTGGAAGAATTATCTAAATTTGCTAGGCCTTTTGGAAAAATGTCCAAAGTAGTTAACATTTGCACCCGTAGCGAAAATAGCAAAATATAGACAATCATGCCCGTAACCTAACTTGAAATTTACAATTTACACATGTTAAAAAAAATGAAGAATTAACAAAAAGGTAACCGCATATTCAGTGGGAACCAAAAACCAAAATCAAAAAACCAAGAGGTAAGAGGACATCGATGCAAACAGCAACCAAAAACCCGAAGCCTCAAATCCATTGACGACAAAGTGGAACCCGGCCTTGACTGTAGACGTTGATTATTTCTGCTCTCTTCAATGACTAGAAGCCCTAAGCCCCAAATCTATTAAGCAAACAATTGAACCACACAAAGGGCTTTTGCCAGAACTGTAGCTCTGGATTCTTTTCAGTGAGGTAGTAAATCAAAAATCTACAAGAGATAAACGGTAAGGTAGTCTTTCAACTTCCTTCGGCTCATGGTTTGGAAATCTCGCTCAAATTTTGTTATTTCTGCATTCCTTGTCCAAAGAAATGGTGCTTCCACTTTGAGGGTGTATCCCTATGATTTCTATGGTACATAAATTCGAATTCCAGTCAAATAATGAAAGTCTCAAACCAAATGGATACAAATAAAACTACAGTCAAGGGAAAAATACATGTCAAAACCACATTTAAGTTTTTAGTTGCATAAAAGGGAAACAAATATTATCATAATAATCACAATTAGTATCAACTTTAGTTTGCCTTCAGCTAGTCTCTGTAGAACCTAGCCATTACACCACTCCTCCATACTATTTACTTTTAGCAATAGTTTGGCTTAACTACTCTGACTAGTAATTCAACATATAATGTTGTGTTGAGCATATGCCAGGAAGCCAGAACTAAGCCCGATTCTATGATTTCGAACACAGATATCAAACATAAGCAGACTTCTAATAGGAGTTGAGTTTTCAAACTTCTACTCCATTCTCAATTGGTGAGCATTGTGAGTGTGGCACATAGCCATATCCGCTCAGATAGGATAGAATTTTCATCTCTTAAGAGCAAGGATGACATAACTGGTAATGAGAAAATAGAATGAGTTTCTATAAAATCTCAATATGATTTCTATCCAGGACAAGGAACAAAATGGGACGAAGAAGAGGTCAATTGTAAAAATAACATTAGATAAACACCATATAATAATTTATAGAAGGAAAACGATTGTTTGGAAGAAAACTATTTAGCACCTAGGACCATACATATAAATATTACAAGTATACGGTTATGGAGCATACACCATTTGCTTCATCAAATTATTGTTTGATGTTATCTCCCACATCAATTAGGGAAGTCTTCTAACCAAAGGAGTAAAAATAGAAAGATCTCATAGGTCTTGAAGATGCATGTTAGATATATTTCTAGTAGCATATATTCATATTATACATAGATATTTCTTATTCAAAATGGCCGGTTCCTAATCTCCTAACAATATTCACAAGTCGGTGAAGTTGGAATATATTCTAAGAACACAATCAAATTTATGTTAGCCACTGGATTTAGAATTGAATGAATTATCAACATGGAGAATGTCATAAGAATACCTATAGCCATTATTTAACATGTGTCAATGATTAGTATGCAATAAATAATTCAACAAAAAATAATTAGTATTCAGAATGAAGATGAATGCCTATGGCCATTATTTTGGTTTGTTGGTGTTGAAAACATGAAGAACCCTTCATTATTTTTAATGTTACTCCTGTGTCCTTTTTAGGCTTTTGTGTTGTCTTATTTTTTTCCTCTCTTTCAGGTGAGTTTTTCTCCCTCTTTCCCCGGGGCCCGGAGGGGGGGGAGGTGTAAGGTAAATATTCTTTTCTGGTTTTTTGGAAAGTTTGCTAACTAGTTTTGTGGTTGTCGTAGGTTTTTTCTATTTTTACTGCAAAACACCATGATTATTAGGTGAAAGATTTTAAAACTACACATAAATTGTTTATACTATTAAAAGCTGTAAACTTTCTTGATTAGGTTGCATCGAACAAATGCAAGAGTAATTTGTCAAATTGTTGTTTCTATTTTTTGATTATATGCAGTGATGATATTTTGTTGTGTAAAGTATTTGTAATCCAATTTAAGATGTAATTACAATCGTATTTAATATTGTATTTGAGTGCATTTTCTTGTGATCATCTTTCTGTGTTGTTTTTAATGCAACTTGACTTTTACTCTATGTAACTTCTAGTTTACCCCACTCATCAATTCTAGACATTGTTGGTTTGTGTTTTAACTTTAATTTTCTTATTGGATTGGTTTGTATTTTCTTACTTGCTGGATTGGATTTGGTAATAGAATTTAGTTGTCTAGAGTAACCATTTTTAGCCATGATCATCATTCTCTACATTGCCTTTATATCCTCCATTACACACTTACAGAAAAATTCCACAATTTCCCCAGGTTCTACATCTAATGACATCATCTACTACTTCCCTTTTTTACACCATCAAAATGTAGAGAGTTTGTTCTGGAAATGATGGCAGGGATGGTGAGGGAGCCAAATCTTTTACAAAAGAGGTAAGTGACTGCGAAAATGGTGGTGCACCACCAGAATTACCTGCTCATCTCGATGACGCTCAGGCAACAATCTGACAAGGGTAACAAGGTCAACCACAAAGGCATTAGTTCCTGACAATACTGGTATTGTAAACTAGCCAAAGAGAAAGAGGATTAAAAGGTCATATCAATGTACTTCTTACACAACAGAGCATACCCAGAAAAGAGCCTAGTGGAAGCTTATGTTGACTTTTTGTGGCAATAGCCTGTTCTCTCATTTTTTGTTCTACTGCCATCTCCTTTAACCACTTCGATATGGCTTATTTTGTCAAGCCTTTTGTGATTATATATTTTCCTGTCAGATGCTATGCACGTATCAATACCATATGTAGACTATGCATATGCTGATGACAGTAGAGGATCAAGACCATCAGGACGCACACATTACTGGAAGAATTCCAGTTGGTATAATTCTTTATTTATCTTCAGCTCATTCATATTATTTTACGTTTGCGTGATGCGTCGAAGATTGTATTGTATAGGAACAATGTATCAATTGATGAACAACATAAATGTTACGTAATTCTAATATTTCTATATGACCTAAAAGTTTTATTATACGGTTACCACTTTAAGGCATCACAATTGGTTGCTGCAAAAGTTCTACATTTTAATTAAATTCTACATTGCCGTACAACATAGATGCTGAATTATACAAAAATGAGTTACGTCAACCCTATAAGTTAAAAGAAATCTAATTAGTAGCTGGAAAATTCTACATTTACCTAGATTTTACAATTTGGTATAACCTAAATGTAATAAGATACGTTTAAGCGTTACTTTAAGCTTAATGACATTACTTGGGTTACTGGAAAAATCCTATATTTAATTAAATTTTTACATTTTGTACAATGCCTGTAGGGTACGACCGCAAAGTCAAATGTTTCTTTTCTTTGTCTTTTATTTCTATCTTTGAGCCTCCTATAATAAATTCACAGTTCAAAACTTACATTCATCTCAAAAAAATTACAACACCTACAATACTCCAAAACAACATCATCATCATTTTCACGAATTTAAGGTTCCCCTTCATTATCATCCTCAATTCAGGATATAGTTTCCAACTTTGTTTAATTTCGTCAATATGCAAAAATTTAGCCTCCTAGCTCTTCTCCTCTAAAGGGCCTACTTTTGCTCTCCTACTCTAAAGGGTCTACTTAAGTAACTTCTTCTATTTATAATGTGCTCATCTTCAATTCCGCAAAGCTCTAACGAAAAGTTTAAAATTATGGCCTGGATTTTAATTATTACGACAAATGAATGGCCCTACCTTTTGTGCTTAATACATGCACATGTACCCTTTTTGGTTTTTATTTTTTTATAACAATTTTTGTCAATTTTTTTCAACCGTTAGTAGTACTTAGTACAAAGAAGCATAATTTGAGCAAGACGTGATGGAAATTGAGACATTTTATTGGGTTCAGTAACATGCTAACGTATGTTTCAGCATAAAAGCATATGTCACAGTTAAATCCAGGAAGGTGAAGACTGTATTTCAGAATAAAGAACATCTAGAAACTTTATACGTCTTTCATATTTGGATGTGATTTTCCGTGAGTCATGTAATAATGACCAGTTCCATTGATATCAATGCAACTGAAACCGGGGAAAAACTTGACTCGCATTGTGCTTCCTTCTCTAGTCACCTTAGTTACTTTTTTAAACTTGTTAGAGCTAGATAAAAAAACCTCTGATGGTCTTAGAGCCACCACGTCAATAATAGCTACGGCTTTTAGCTTGGTCATAGTTTTTTCTCCAACTATATACACTCTGTTCTCCTTGTATGTTGCAACAAGAAACTAAAACATCTCAGATTGATTTGTCTTTCATGAGAAGCTCTGTTGCTAATTCGTATGCATTCTTAATGCTATTTTTCTCAGCCGTGATGTTGACCAAAAATGTGTAGTGAACTGTGATTGGTTCCATCTCCTTCTCCCGTTGCCTAAAAATATTATCCTTTCTTCCAGTGTCAATTCTTTACGATGAAGGTATCCACTTAACATTACTGAAAACGTCCATTGGTTGAATAGAAAACCTCTTTTTATCATTTTCTAAAATATAGTAATTGCTTGGACATTATCTCTCTCACTCTAAAAATACCGCTTCATGACCTTGTTATATGTATGAGTGGTTTGCTTCTCTATTTTCATACGGCCGAATAACGTTTTTATAACTTTTAAGTCTCATGGATCACTGGTACTCCCGAGGTATGTTTAGTAAAGAATTATTGTAGCCATAATCTTCAAGCATACTCATCTTGTACAACTAGGCCGTTAATATCCTTCCCATGCCTCCAGCATTGATGGCATCACCTGCATGAGTACATGAAAATGCACCTTAATGTACGATACATGCATCTATGTTAGAGATTCATAAACGTAATTTAAATGATTTAATTGTATTTGACCATGACAAATCCTTCTCAGTCTACCAGCGGATAACTCTGTTAGTACATACTGACAGAAGACGGAATTCGTTTGACTATAGAAATGTGTTTGGTAAGGTCATCCGTACATGAGAGGCGACTTTCATTAGTGCAGTTGCACAAGGAATTTGGGCATTTTCCCACATTCTGAATGCAGGGTACAACCACATAGTCAAATATTTCTTTTTCTTGCCTTTTATTTCTATCTTTGAGCCTCCTGTAATAAATTCATAGTTAAAAACTTACATTTATCTCAAAAAAATTACAATACCTACAACACTCCAAAACAATGTCATCATCATTTTCATCATCATTTTCATGAATTTAAAGTTTCCCTTCATTATCATCCTCAGTTTAGGATATAGTTTCCAACTTTGTTTAATTTCCTCAATACACAAAAAGCTAGCCTTTTCGCTCTCTTCTAAAGGGACTACTTAAGTAACTTCTTCTATTTCTAATGTTCATCCTCAATTCAGGATATAGTTTCCAACTTGGTTTAATTTCCTCAATATGCAAAAAGTTAGCCTCCTAGCTCTCCTTCTCTGAAGGGTCTACTTAAGTAACTTCTTCTATTTCTAATGTGCTCATCTTCAATTTCGCAAACCTCTGATGAAAAGTTTAAAATTATTGCCTGAATTTTAATTATTGCGACAAATGAATGGCCCTACCTTTCTTGTGCTTAATATATGCATATGTACCCTTTTTTGGGGATTTTTTTTAACAATTTTTCACAATTTTTTTCAACCATTAGTATTACTTAGTACAAAGAAGCATAATTTGAGCAAGACATGATGAGAATTGAGACATTTTATTAGGAACAGTATCATGCTCACGTATGTTTCAGCATAAAAGCATATGTCATACTTAAATCCAGTAAAGGTAAGGACTGCATTTTAGAAAAAAGAACACCTAGCAACTTTATATGTCTTGCGTATGCGGATGTGATTTTCCGTGAGTTACGAAATAATGACCAGTTCTATTGATATCATTGCAACTGAAGCCGGGGAAAAACTTGACTAGCGTTGTGCTTCCTTCTCTCGTCACCTTAGTTACTTTTTCAAACTTGTTAGAGCTAGCAAAAAAACCTCTGATGGCCATAGAGTCACCACATCAATAATAGCCATGGCTTTTGGCTCAGTCACAGCTTTTTCTCTAATTACATACTACTCTCTATTCTCCTTGCAACAAGAAACCAAAGCATCCCAGGTTGATTTGTCTTTCACGGGAAGCTCTGTTGCTAGTTCATATGCATCTTTAATGCTTTTTTTTCTTAGCAGTGATGTTGACCAAAAGTGTCTAGTGAGCGATAGTTGGTTCCATCTCCTTCTTCATTTGCCTAAAAATATTATCCCGTCTTCCGGTATCAATTCTTTATGATGAAAGTTTCCACCTAACATTACTGAAAACGTCCATTGGTCAAACAGAAAACCTTTTTTATCATTTTCTAAAACTTAGTAATTGCTTTGACATGATCTTTCTCACTGTAAAAATACCACTTCATGACTGTGTTACATATGTGAGTGGTTTGCTCCTCTACTTTCATCTGGTAGAATAGTTTTTTTGTAACTTTCAAGTCTTGTGGATCACCTGTGCTCCCGAGGTAGTTCAGCAGAGAATTAATGCAGCCATAATCTTCAAGCATGCTCATCTTGTACAAATAAACCATTAACATCCTTCTTATGCTTCTAGCATTGACGGCATCACCCTCTGCAGTACATGAAAATATACCTTAACGTATGATACATGTATTTATGTTGGAGATTCGTATACATAATTTAAATGATTTACTTGCATTTGGTCATAAAAAATCTGTCTTAGTTTACCGGCGAGTAACTCCATTGGTACTTATTGACAGACGACAGAATCTCATTTGACTGCAGGAATATATGTGGTACGGACTTCCATACATGAGAGGTCACTTTCACTTATGCAGTTGCATGAGCAATCTGGGCACTTTCCCACATATTGTCTTGGGGTACAACCGTACAGTCAAATGTTTCTTTTTATTGTCTTTCATTTCTATCTGTGAGCCTCCTGATAGTTAAAAACTTACATTTATCTGAAAAAAATTACAACACCTATAACACTCCAAAACAACATCGTCCTCATTTTCACAAATTTAAGGTTTACCTTCATTATCATCTTCCATTCATGGTATAGTTTTCAACTTTGTTTAATTTCCTTAATACGCAAAAAGTTAGCCTCCTCGCTCTCCTCCTCCAAAGGGTTTACTCGCGCCACTTCTTCTATTTTGTGCTCATCTCCAATTTTGCAAATCTCAAATGAAAAGTTTAAAATTATTGCCTGAAGGTTAATTACTATGACAAATGAATGACGTTATCTTTTGTGTGCTTAATACGAGTAAATGTACCTTTTTGTTTTTGTTTTTTTCTTTTTTTTTTTAAACAAGTTTTGGTTGTTTATCAATCATATGTAGTATCTAGTGCAAACAAGCATAATTTGCACAAGACATGATGAGAATTGAGCCACTTTCCGATCTGGTACAGCAATGTGCTTATGTATGTTTCAGCATAAAAGCATCTGTCACAATTAAATCCAGGATGGTGAAGACGCATTTCAAAATAAATAATATCTAGCAACTTTATATGTCTTTCATATCTAGATGTGAATTTTCACAAGTTACGAGATAATAACCAGTTATAATGATATCAACATAACTGATATTGGGGAAAAACCTAACTCTCGTTGGGCCCCCTTCTCTTGTCACCTCAGTTACTTTTGCATACATGTTAGAGCTAGCTAAAAAACCTCTGATAGTCTTGGAGTCCCACCACTACTAGAAAATGTGCAATTAGTAACAAAATTTTAGTAACAGAAACAATTTGTTACCATTAGCAACAGAATAGTAACGCGTTAGTAACAGAAAGCGCATGATATTGTAATGATTTCCTTCAAAGTGTGACCTTGCCCAAAGTTCAAGGGTTGAATCTCTCAAGTATACCCCAATGGCTGGATCGAAAGTAGTAATCTTACATAGGTACTTATCAAACTCTTCAGTAGTGTAGCTTTAACACTAGTTTTTGTACTTGAGTGACAATCAAACATCAAGACAAGCTCTAGAGTATCTCCCGTTATTTGTTTTAGTTTCGAGAAAAACCAAGTCCATGATGTATTGTTCTCACCATCAATTATGCCCAAAGCAAGCTGGTAAATCTGTATGTTTGCATCTTGACATGTAGCAAAAATCATTGTACCTCTATATTTTGCTTCCAAAGAAGTTCTATTTGCACATATTACTGGTAGGATCAGTTGATAAGCTCGAATGCAAGGTCCGAGTGCCATAAACGTGTACATGAAGTGGCTCTCACTATCAACCTCTATGGAGAATACTATGCGAGAGTTTGTTCTCATCAAGTTATGCCATATGAAGCTAATTTTGTGTAGTTATCCTTCTATGAACCTCTACACCTTCTAATGCACACTCTATTGCCTTCCTTCCAGTTTGACAATGCAATTTAACCCCAATTTCTAGTCGAATATCATTAATGACATGAGCAGGCTGGTACAACATTTTGGGATTCCAAAACTTTGGGTGATATGAGTTCCAACAATCCAAGATTTTGCTTGTCTATGGTCATTTTCATGAATGCCTATAGAACAAGTGTGCTAGCGTGTGTATCTCAAACTTTGAAATAGTCACATGATCTGACTTTCGTAGCCGACAAACACCACTTGCAATTTTCATGCAAATTATTATGTACACAGTCTTGTTTGATTTGTTCACTTTGAATTCAAAACTGTGCCGTATGTATTGCCCTCTTAAGATCCTTTTTTGTGTTAAATACTTGGTCAACTTTTAACTCTTTCTCCTCAGGAATAGTATGTGAAGTATAAGATAAAGAAGTCAATTGCTTATCATTAGCACACAATATGCTCTTGATTATCTTGCATCTCTTTTCCATGTCATTTACATTTTCTAAATGAATGTCAGCCTCATTATCCCCACACCATCCCAATAACTATCTCTTCAATGTTCAACTTCATTTCTATCATTTGTTTCAAAATCAGACTGAGGAGGACCACATTCGTCTACATTTTCAGCTATATTAGTAGCTGCTATGCGTTGAGCCTCAACTAGATCACAGTGTGTTTCTACATGAGCAATGTACGAAAGAAGCACTTTTAGGAATGAATATTATTGAGATTTTGAGACGAAAGAACTCCTTTTCTATCAAAGTATCCAATATTTGGAAAAAAAATTCACTGATTACCCATAGCTAAGAATAGAATAATTAAGGGAAAGATATTGTGATGATAAAAAAAAAAAAAAAGTGGCAAAACAAGACATAAAAACATAGAGGAATATAGTTACCATATTTAACAATAGATAAAAACCTCTGCGCTTCATTGTTTGAGTTTATTTTGACAGGAAGAGAGAACGCCAGGTCATCATTCCCAAGGCAAAACAAACCACAACTCAATTTCATGTAAAGTCAAATCAACACTAAAGCAGATGTTGCACTTTGCCAATTAATTCTATAAATGAAGTTTCTGTAGATATAGGAGGAAGCCCATTCAGAACTCTTCAATACCTTTCACCCCATTTCTAACTCCATCTTTCTTCATTATCACTTACCCACTCTCTGCAAGAGACCTTAATCCATGTCGTGGAAGCCATATCTGAAATTAAATAACAATGCATATCATTAGATGGATGTTTTAAATCCCATAAAATAACATTTTATATATTTGTTTAGTTTAACCAAAAGCAATAAACATATAGTTATTAGACAATCTGTTGGTTCAAATTTCTTTCTATTTATTTAATTTCTGTTTACATGAGATGTTTGTTTTAGTGTATTGTTTAACTGAATTTTGTTTACAAATTGATTCAAAAGATCATCATACTATTTGTCTAATTAACATGAGATTTCTGTTTTAGTGATTTATGTTTAACTGACTTCTATTTATAAACTTACTCAAAAGACGTCTGTTAACATCATATTATCTGTCTAATTAACAAGAGATGTCTATTACCATAAAAAAGTCTATGTTAACAACGTAATATGTTGACAAGACATATGTTAATATAACAAAAATATGAGATTCGTTAACAGATCGCTCTATTAAACCGACAATTATTAAGATAAATTGTCGATAGAGCTATCTATTAAAGTGTCTAACAGACATTATAATCTTATAGAGTATATAGTGAATTATTGAACAATTTGATTTCATACAATCATTTCAGAACATTTTCATCAAGGAAAGTGGATTTTTAATAACAATGCTAAAAAGTTTTGTAACAAATTTTGAATTTTACAGAAACTAACTCACATGTGCATTGCTTATATATTCTAGGGTTTCTTTCCATTTTAAATAAAGAAAGATGAAAAGAACAAATATGAAAGAAGGAGGCAGATATAAAGAAAAGTGTCGGGGGACACTGAGAATGGGAAGAAGAATTAAAGAAGAATCAGCACCAGTAGTGGAGCAAGAAAGAAAAGAAAAAACAGCAACAACAGCACTTGAATCGCCCTCTTTTTTTCCCCATATTTAAGGGGTAACAAAGACATTTCATATTAAAGTTTGGAGGGCATTATAGACTTTTAAATTATAAGGTCATAAAATTGGACAAATACGGCTCACTACCGAAAGACGGCGCACACTTGTCAAACTTCACTTTCCTTTCCTAAATGCATATAACCCATTATTTCTTTCGCACTTTTTTTTTTTGGGGGAGGGGGAGAGGGAGGGGAGGGGTTTCCTTTCCTTAAAAAATAATTAGTGAATGAAATTCTTCCACAACTTTTAAATTAAAAAGTCATAAAATCAAAGTATTTTTGCATGTAAAAATGAAAAGTCATGTTCATAAATAAAAAAGTCACATTTAATTAATAAGTCACACATAAACAATCATACATATAATTTTTTTCACATACAAATATGTTACATTTATTTATACATTGTCATCAAAATGTTAAATATAAATAAAAGCCACAATTATGTAATTTTTAATTAAAAAAGTTACATATAGAAATTTTACCATTGATCATATTTGTATTAAAAAGTTATATATATCTAAAAGTCACATTTGTGTAACTTTTAGATTATAAAGTTAGTGTAACTTTCAAATTATAAATTTACATTTAATTACAAAAGTCACATATATGATTAAAAAAGTATATTATTTTTAAATTAAAAAATCACGCAAAGAAAAATTCTTATTTTTTCGTAAATAATTTATGATTTAAATTCTTCCACGACTTTTTAATTTGAAAGTCACAAAATCAAAGTGTTATTGCACGGAGAAATGAAAAATCATATTTAGAAAAAGTTGCAACTAATTAAGATGTCATGTTAATTGTCACCTTTTAAATCGAAATGTGGCTTCTTAATTCATACATACAAACATATATATATATATATGTTTATATAACCTTTTGAATCTGTAAATTTTTATATATGTGACTTGAATTTAAAATAGCTAAATGCGACAAAATTTCTACACGTAACTTTTTAATTAAAAAGTAACACAAATGTGATTAAAGAAAAGTCACACTAATTATCACCTTTTAAATTGACACGTGACTGCTTAATTTTTATATATAAATATAACATTTTCAATATGTGAGTTTTCATATTCATGACTTTTTTACAGAAAGGTAACATATGACATATATAAATGTGACAAAATTTGTACATGCATAGAAAAAATTATATTTAATTAAAAAGTCCTATATAGAGAGCTCTTCCGATATTTAATTAAAAATGTCACATTGATTGTCACCTTTTAAATCGAAATGTGACTTTTTAAATTTTATATATAAATATAACCTTTTCAATATGTATAATTTTATATACGTGACCTTTTTACGAAAAAGTAACATTGAATGTGACATATTTAGATATGACAAAATTTCTAGATGTAACTTTCTAATTAAAATGTAACACAAATATGATAGAAAAAGTCACATTTAATTAAAAATGTCCCACTAATTGTCATATTTTAAATCAAAATGTGACTTTTTAATTTCTATATAGAAATATAACATGTTCCAATTTTTATATATGTGACTTTTTTATGAAAAAGGTTACATTGAATGTGACATATCGAAATGTGACAATTTCTACATATATAGAAAAAGTCACATTCATTATCACTATTTAAATCGAAATGTGACTTTTTAATTTCTCTATATAAATATAACCGTTTCAATATGTGTATTTTTATATACGCGATTTTTTTAATGAAAAGGTAATATTGAATGTGACATATTTGAATAACAAATATTCTACATGTATAGAAAATATCATAAAGTTAAATAAAAAGTCGCATATGGAAAAAGTTACGTTAACGGTCACCTTTTAAATTGAAATGTGACTTTTTAACTTGGGTAGTTTTCAATCTAGGTCCCTAATCTTTAAATTATGTATCAATTTTGTCCATATTCTATTTTTTTGCCTACTAGGCCCTAACCTTTCATTTATTATCATATTATGTCCCCAACGTTACTTTTCATCCCCAACCTTTTAATTTCACAATTAACCTCCATCAATTTGACTACTATTCTGTTAGTTCTTTATTTTTACTATAGATCTCTAAATTTTTAATTATTATACAATTTTGTCCAAATCATTTTTTGGGCGTATAAGACCTCTAACATTTTCTTTATTACCGTGCTACATACATATTAACACCTTCTGACCTCAACCTTTTTAATTACTACTATTAATACCTATTAAAATTACTACTAACACCTTCAGTGCACTCTAAATCTGTCTCACTTCCTTTAGCTGCCGCCTAAATATAATAATGTCATTTCAAATCTTTCCCATTGAAGTGATGTCATTTCCGACAGCAAAAGGGAAAGGAGAGAATTCCCTATTTCACAATTAGTGGATTATATTAGATTGAGACAAATAACAGATGAGAGGCAAATCAAGGTGACCATAATAACAGATAAAGACAAGAAATTAAATTTGAATTAGAGTATTAGGGTTATGTTAGATTTTTTATATATCAAAAATCAATTTTTTTGGCTGATCTGCCCAACCTGTACTCGTCTCGTGATCTGTGGTAGACTAAGAAATCCGATCTGATTAGTCACGTTGATACTTAGATCGGCAACTTTATTCGAAGTAGATTTGATATCCATTAAGATCGTTATAGATCCAGTTTTTGTTGTCATTATTTCTGATTGTTGTCATTAGGTTGCATTGATGTGGCTTGGAGTGGACGAATGTTTTATTTTATATTGTTCTTTATTTTTTATTTAAATAATTAATAGTATAATGATAATTTTAATAGATATTAACAGTAAAAATTAAAATGTTAGGTATGAAATATATTAATAAGGATATAACATGACCAAAAAAAATTGAAAGTTGGGGCCCTATGAGCCCAAAAAAGATAGGAACAAAATTGTATAAAAGTTGAAAAGTTAGGGATCTATAATGGAGATAAAAAATCGAGGGTATAATAGCCATTTTGATAGTGGTTAAAAGTTGAAAGGTTAAGGATGAAAAGTGGCGTTAGAAACATAGTACAATAATAAGTGAAAGGTTGAAGACCTAGTAGGCCAAAAAAAGATTATAAACAAAACTGTTACAAAGTTGAAAAGTTGAGGACTTAGAGTGAAAATTACCCTTTTAATTTATTTCCGCGCGTGTGTCTTGTTAATTAAATATAACTTTTTCAGTATATGAATTTTTATATATGTGACTTTTTTACGAAGCTATAGCATTGGATGTGACATTTTTAAATGTGGCAAAATTTCTAGATCTAACTTTTTAATTTAAAAGTTATGCAAATGTGATTTTTAAAAGCGTTGCAAAATAATAATGGTAATTTTTTCGGCAATTATGAAATGAAATATATATATATATATAATAAGAGAAGTGTGGTTTTTCCCGCTTATTTTTGACTCTGTAAGATTTCTGACTCAATAAGATTTTTGGTGGCATCATTTAATTCTTTTTTTGTATTCTTATTTTTTTCTTTTTTATAAGATTTCAGGTGACATCATTTAATTTCTTTTTTTGTATTTTTATTTTTATCTTTTTTTCATATTGTTACGCTAATTTATTAAATAATATTTATTTTTTCCTTTATTAACCCATATCCGATCCTCAATTCACGGTAGTTTCTTTAGTCAAATATTTTGAATTAGAGATTTGTTACTTATTAAATCAAATACGAAATTAATTGAGAGTTATATTTCAAAAAGAACACATAGTGACTTTTATGATTCGAAAACACAAGCATAGTATGTATTTAAACTAATAAATTTCTAAAAATCTATAGCTTTAATTGTAAATTTCAATTTTTAATAATTTTAAAAGAAATTTTTATATGGTAATTGTAGTGCAATAATTAAATTGATTTTTTTAAACTTATAGTACTCTAAATTGGCAATTCTATAATTAAATTAGAACTTTTTGATAATTTCTTATTGAACAATTTAAGTCTTATCGTATTTGGAGTTGGATTATTTATTTGAGAGATGAACCGAATATTGATACAGTTGCATCGTAATAGTTGTCTAACTATTTTTATTAAACATTTTATTTTTATTAAATCATCTCAATTAATTTTTATTTATATATGTATAATTAACTGTTGCTGTAATTTAAACAAATGCTATAGCAGTTAAGTTTCTCACATTCTAGATAGGAGGTCCTGGGTTAGAGCACACCTACCCCTACCCTCCCCTATACCCATTGTATCCAAAAAAAAAAAAAGATTTATCTGGTACAAAAAGTCTGACAAATAAATTCAAATATAATAGAATGGTTATAAAAATTTATGTCTTATAATGTTAATATGACTCAATTGACTGTATTAATTTATATTAAATTATTGTCAAAAAATTCATTGGTATTTCTTATTATAATAATTATAGGGAGAAATGTTTATATGACATGTATAACTGATATTGGTTCCCCTCCTATCCCTTATGCATACTGTATTAAAAAAAGAATTAACTGGTGTAAAAAATATTATGAACAAATAAATCTAAATATGATAGAATTGTTATAAAAACTTATGTCTCGTAATGTTAACATATGACTTAACTGACTGTTAATAATTTATTAAATCTTTATATAAAAATTCATTGACATTTGTTATTAGAGTAATTCTAAGTCGACATATTTAACTAATATGAATAATTGATATTTGTCAGTTGGTAAACATGAATTGATTATTTATATGTAAGTGGTGAATTTGAGACGCTCACAATTATCTAATATATAGTTGACAACTAAACATATTATTTTTTCATGTCAGATAAACATGTCTCGTTAAAATTAATATTGCTATTATTACTTTTAGAGCTCGTATAACGCAGGATAAGAATACTAGTAATAAGAATGGTAACATTAAATAAATAATTTGGTAATGATTTAAAAATAGGTGGGTTTTTAAATAAATTTAAAATTTAAATTTTATATAGGTGTCGAGATGTAATTGTGCCATGTGGAGGTAATGATTAAAATAATGTAAGAATTTAAGTCAAATCAAATATGTGATTAAATATAGTATTGTCATGTGTCTAAAAGTTAAAATTTAAATTGGTTGATAAATTCAAAGTGTTTTTAAATTGTATCCAAACATTGTGAAAATTTTTTATTAGTTAAAAAAAAAAGACACTTCAAAACAATGTTGGGTTCATTTGGCGTGTAAGCCCAATTACCAATTACCATAAATCACATTTTAGCTTCATGTAATTGTACCGCGTAAACAATTGTCATTATAACTTATTATGATTATGATTACTGCAATTTTCAAAAAGAAAAATATTTTTAAGTATACCTCCTAATTTTCCCTTCTAGAAGTTAAATATAATATTGTCATGTGTCTAAAAGTTAAAATTTAAATTGATTGATAAATTCAAGGTGTTTTTAAATTGTGTCCAAACATTGTGAAACTTTTTGATTAGTTAAAAAAAAAAATACACTTCAAAACAAGGTTGGGTTCATTTGGCGTGTAAGCCCAATTACCATAAATCACATTTTAGCTTCATGTAATTGTACCGCGTAATCAATTGTCATTATAACTTATTATGATTATGATTACCGCAATCTTCAAAAAGAAAAATATTTTTAAGTATACCACCAATTTTCCCTTCTACTAATAACCTCTCTGACCTTTCAAATGCGATAGACATGCGCATGCTTTGAATGCTACAGGTGTATACCATAGCCCACCGTTTCTTGAATGGAGCCCACTTTTTGTTCTTCTTTGACATTTATGGACAACAATCGCAATTCACAACACCTTCCAGCAGCCGCCTCCAGTCAATTATTATTTTTTCCTCATAATTGTCTGGTATTCTTTTATTTTTATTTTTATTTTTATTTCTATTTTTATTTTTTATTTTATGATGATGACTTTGAACAGTGATACCAGTTTTTGGAAAAATTATTTATTTATTTTTTAATTTTTGTTTAGAAGTGTATCAGAATTGGATTTGTATTAGTTTTGGTGAAGTGGGCAAGAAATAATTTTCGTAAATTCCTTGCTTATTAGACATGGTTTTCTGAAGTTTTGAGGTTTTCTTGTCTAGTCTACCTTTATTTTTATCTTTGCTTTTGATGAATTTTGTATGTAAAGTAATCTTAATTTGTGTTTGTGCTGATAGTTTGCCTTCTGGATTCAAGTAGTATCAGCAGGATATTTCATTCCCCGTCGTTTGGGTTTTTGGCTTGGCTTTCTTATCCTTAGAATTCAGTCTGATTGCAGGTTTTCTGTTTTCTGAATTTTCTCACTTTTATTTCTTTTTTTTTTTCTTTTTCATTTTCTGTGATGGTATTATTATGAACTGATACAGATGAGTGATGGCTATCTTCAATTGAATCTCCTTTGAACTTTACTAGCACTGTCCAAAGGCATTTGAAGCTGCTGGGAATTTTTAAATTTGGCGTGTTTTGGGGAGACTTCAGTGGACGTTCGACTCCTCAAGTGATAGTGGGGATCGATCTTGCTGAATTTCAGCAGTTGAAGGGGTTGATTTATTACTGATTTTTGAAGTTTTCTGGCGAGTTTTCTTTCTTTTTTCCTTTTTTTAATTCTAAAAATTTTATTTTAAAAAATTATGGTGTTTTGGACTATTGCTATGTGAAATTGTACATGATTTTGGTATTTATTGAGGATGTATTCGTTATGTTCCCTTTTGAAACATGGAATCCTTCTCTGATTCTTCGACGGTGTGTGTTAGTTGTTTAAGTTCATTATTATTGCTTGTGCAATTGCCAGGTATATCTAATGAGAAATTACATAGAAGATGAATATAATGCAAAACAATTTTATTGTTTCCTTCATTATTACTAGTGGCCTTGAATTGCCAGTTGGTTTTTTTGCACTAGTGTGTGTTATACAATTTCCTTTTCTTTTTTCTTTTTTGGGTCTTAAACAAATAATTTTACACTGGTGATTAAAAAATATTCAATATTTTAATAGACATATGTCAAATTGCTTAACTTCTGTTATTTCTGCTACTTATTTATGAACTTGTGCTACTGTATTTTTTTTGTTTCAGACAAGGCTAATTTGTGGAATTCTGCACATTTCTGTTAAAATGCAGAGAGGGTGCCTTTAAATCTGGAGAAAGCCTTCTGCATGAAGTTGTTAGAGAAGGATCAGCAGAAAAAGATTTTGTTAGAAACTTTCAGGGGAGAAATGATAGATATGCTAGCAATTCTGTATTAATCTTGGAAGTACCATACATGGCGGTGCTGGCTTTTTTCCTTCTATATTGCGCATTACTTTGTCCATGCTTTCGTGCAAAGAAAAAGGAAACTGAAGATGCTGTTCTGGACGAGAGAGCAAGTTCACGTGAGCAAAATCATCCCCATTCCTTGGATGGCCTGTTAATTTATATGATGGAGTCAATGCTTTGATGTATAAATATTAAATGAAATTAAGTTGCAACTATTGATCTGTCATTTGTGCAGATGCATATGCTGCTTTAAAAAGTTATCACATGTGAAAATAGTGATTGAAGTTAATCCTTCCGTGTAGCTGTAAAACCTATTTTCTGCTGATGCAACTCTCTTGGCTAAAATTATGAACATTCAGCCCTTGAATTATCCAGCTTAAAGGCTAGGTCAATGTCAGAAATTGTTGTCATTTAGATTTCTTACATGTGGACCGATGACCTTTTCCTACTTCTTAACTACATATTCTCCTAAAGTACCAGTGTATCACTTTTCAGAAAATCATTTCTTAAAGCAAGCTTTGTCATACAAGCACTTTTTGTGATTTCCCTAATTATTTTGGATACCTTGATTCAATTACTTGTTTGTGGATTTATTTAAGACTTCATTATTCTTGCAGTGCATGCAAACTTGTCTGCAGAGACAAATTCTGTTTCTGCAAAGATAGCAAGCAGTCCGCTACGAGTTCCGCCTAGTCCCCTAAGATTTTCCATGTCAACGCAACTTAATAGGGTTGGATCCGTTCATCTCAATATAAACCAAATTGCCAGAGCGACACATAATTTTTCTCCATCACTAAAGATAGGTGAAGGTGGGTTTGGAACTGTCCACAAAGCTGAGCTACCAGATGGCCTGGTAGTTGCTGTTAAACGAGCAAGAAAGGTATTTTGATCATTCTTTCACTTGGCCAACCTTAACTTCATAGCTTGTATTTTATTATGTTTGTTGGAACAAATAATTTTGTCAGTTTGTTTTCCAAAAGGTGTTGAAACATGGTGAAAAGGTTTTTTTTTTTTTTTTGCAGCTAGCTGGCCATTACTTTCTATATCTAATTTGAAGGCAGGAGACAAAAATGAAAAAAGAAAAATGTTAGTCTGAATGGATTTCAAAAACAGTTATGTAGGTTCTGACAAATAACCTTCTAACTGTAGGATGTTGACACATCGATTGAAGTGATTCTAGTTTTAGATTTCCTGCATGATAGTTTATATTTATGCTTTTTATTTCAATTAAGTTATTACTCTTTTTGTAGCGATTAAACTTTTGCTGCTGGAAACTTTCAAATTGAAAGTGTGGTCACTATAGCATTGATGACGTATTATACCTTTCATAGACAACAATGGTTTGTATCGGACGCAATGTTTAAGAGATCAAGTCGGAGAAAGAAAAAAGGGCAAAGACCCAACATGGCAGTGCCTTTCTCCGCTTACAACCTCATTCTCAGCCATGCTTGGCAGACAAATTATATATTGCTAGCAAGGGACTTTCTTTGAGAAATTCTAGAAAAAACTGACATGTGATGTCTTTGGGCCATGAACAAATGTGAATATATTACGCTTAAATAACGGCAAATAGATCATCCTTCTCTGGCTCAACGTTATTAATTTATGTGTAAGTATGGACATTGGCTTTTCTTTCACCCCCAATTATATGAATTGTTTGGCAGTTTATATTTGTATACTAGATCTGAGGTAGCCTTTCCATATGATTGCTTTTTATATATGAGAAAATAAATTTGTATAAAAAAAGAGGAATATGTTTCTCTTTTACATTCTCTTCTATGGATATTTCTATGACTTATGTTTACTTGTTCAAATATAATTTGCAGGAAGTCTTTGAAGCCCTAAAAGCTGAATTTAAGAGTGAAGTTGAACTCCTGGCCAAAATAGAGCACCGAAATTTAGTCAAGCTCCTTGGTTACATTGAGAAAGGCAATGAGCGCCTGATTATAATAGAGTATGTGCCAAATGGTACACTCAGAGCTCATCTCGACGGTAAACCATTCAACTCTTAAGCCATGCCTCTAATCCATTTAGTTCATCCAGTTTAAGCACGATAATTTTGCTGATGTTCTTGGTAGGGGAGAAGGGAAAAATACTAAATTTCAAAGAGAGACTTGAGATCTCCATTGATGTTGCCCATGGCCTGACGTATCTCCATCTATATTCGGGTAACGACCCCTTCTACACTGTTCATTTGTTTAAGCAATTTTATGCTGAAAACTGCTAGTATTATGAATTGGAAATCATGTTATAGCATCCATTCATACGGAAAAGGTAACTACAGATCTATCTATTATGGTCCTCAGCATTTCTGGGTGTCAAAGCCGTATTGCATCAGGTGTAAATGGATTCAGGTTGGTTGTGTTGATTCCGTTTGCATAAAAAAAAAATGAAAAAAAAAAATGAAAGAATGCACCAAAATTACTGATGTAATATATTAGATAACACAAACTTGTAAATAACATACAAATTATAAGGTTGTTGATTCCCGTAAAATTTATAAACTTGCCATACAATTTATGAACTCATTCAGTTTCAACTGCATATTTTGGTGTACTCATCAATGCCTTCAAATGCTAATATGTGCCATCAAGCATTCTGTGAGGCTGATGAAATCCCATGACTTGTCCTGTCAATTTATAATAATCATGCATGTTTATAGTGGGAAAGAATCACCCACCCACACAGATACGCACATATATATTTCCTTTTTCTCCTTGTGTCTTTGTTTTAGCAATACACTACATGCCATATTATTGCCAAATGTACATTGACTTGATAATGACAGACATCAGAACACCTTAATGAGAAAGATAGCGCTAATTGGTGAATCCAGCCTTAGTGGTATAAAATAGACTCTAATTTTGTTCTAAAATAGAAATTTGTCAAACCAATCACATTCACGCATTCTTTGGATCTACATGTACTACATAAATCTTCATCACTCATTTTCACTCATTCTATTTCTATTTCAATCAAATGAAGTAGAATGATAACGTGGCTTGTATCTTTCGTCTAATAACCGAACTTGGTTTAAGGTTATGTGGTCCTTAGAATTTTTTTTTTTTTTTTTTTTTGAAATAGATCTATATTAAGTAGAACAAACCCGGAATTGAACTTGAGACCTCTAGGTTTCACAGCCTTAGCCTAGCCCCCTAACCAAACAGCCTACGGTCCTTAGAAATTTGACAAATCACGTAGAGATATTGTGAAAAACTAAGAACTAGTCATAACATAGTAAAATGTTGGTGGCATTTGACATCATGTGGAAGCATCCCAAAAAATTTCGAAGTTAGTATGTAGGTGGTACCAGGAGTTTGTGACCTTACGAACAAAGTTTTTGCTTGAACTCTTGACTTTCGATGTACCCATGTCGGACACGGATATGAGATTTTTTGGATCCTTTAAATTAAATGTAAAGACCCTTTACATCATTCCAATCAAAATATGATCCTCTATATCCCCCATAAATGAATCTTAAATTTTCAAAACATAAATATTTAAAGTAAATATTTATAAGATGTATTCATGCACTTGCTCTAAAATTTGGACTCTTTTTAGCCACATCCATACCTTAGTATTTAAAGAAAGAATGATCTAACTCTTAGATATACACCTATATGGGACACTCGAGATCCAAGTCAAGCAGCATAGATAAGCAACTTTGAATTCATGAAGCAGGTAAGTTTTTGATATGGAACACGTTCTAATTATTTGACAATCCTTTCATGGTGATCATGAAACCATGTGGAAATTGTAATTACTTTCAGTTATAATGCTTAGATTGGCTAAAAGTTAATGTTAAAACTTGACACAACCCAGTTTCATGTGCTTGTCCTTTGTTTTTGTCCTTTGGGGTTGATGGCCGTTTGTTTGTCAATCTTATGGCAGAAAAACAAATTATCCACAGAGATGTAAAGTCCTCCAATATTCTATTGACCGAGAGGATGAGAGCCAAAGTTGCAGATTTTGGATTTGCAAAGCTAGGAGAGATAGATGCTGACAAATCACATGTCTCAACGAAAGTAAAAGGCACTGTTGGTTACTTGGACCCTGAGTATATGAGGACAAATCAGCTTACAGCAAAGAGTGATGTATATTCATTTGGCATATTGCTATTAGAAATTTTAACAGGTCGTCGGCCTGTGGAAATGCAAAGACCGCCTGAGGAGAGAATTACACTTAGATGGGTAAGATTTTGCTTTTCACATATGTAGGATTGTGTGCTTTATCCCTAATGCAAGACTTGTGTTAAATGGATGCTAAAACCCATGTTTTCTATGATGAGACAGATTTGTGTCATCAACATATCTTCTTTTTTTCTAGTTTTGTTTCTAACATGGTTGTTATGGAAGTTCTCAGTGCTGAGTATGAGATTTTTAGGTTTCTTGGGGAAGTTATGCCATATTTAACTATTAATTAAATCTTGGAAAAGATCAGAAGCCAAAGGAAATTAGAAAAGAAAGCAACTGCAGTCTTGAGGAGTGGGAGGCTGGAAAATAGTAGTTAGAAATAGTTAACAATAATCAACCCAGAGACAGAATACATCCAGGTGGTAGGACGTCGGGGATAATAATTAAGTTTGAAATGCTACACTGTTGTATGGAGGACTCAACCATTTCAGATTCCGCTGAAATATGAATTAATGCAACTAGCTTTTTGAGAGGCTGTTTTCAAATAGTTCTTATTTATTGGTAACAATGCACATTAAACAGGGACATATAAAAAAACTAAGAAATTAATTACATTTCACAACGAAAATAGACTATAGTTTGGGACATCCGAAAAAGGAATAGTGGACTATCTTTTTTGGACGGAGGAAGTAGTTTTTAAAAATTCCTCGAGTAGGAGAAAGATTAAACTTTGATCTATTTGGAGAAGTTACTCTTTGAAACTTAATAATCTGATTTCTAGATGATTATTATTCATGATATACATTCCCATCGCTTCTAACCTGGTCTTTGTAACATGGAATGCAGTCTAATTTGACATATATGCTTCAGAAAGATCATCGAAGAGAGCATATCCCAATTTGCATTAGAAGTTCAATCTTGTCTCTGTGTTCGGTGATGCTAGATAGTTTTGGTATATAATATAGAAGAGTTTAGCTTCTTTGCTTCTATAGAAGGGTTTAGCTTCTTTGCTTTCTGATGGATAACCTCAACTACAGTATCCTTCATACTGAACGCATCATAGATCAATTTCCTGGTAAAGAACGATTCATCAAGTAAATATATCTTTATACAGGCTTTCAGGAAGTACAAAGAAGGCAGATTGAGGGAGATGCTGGATCCTTTAATGAAGGAAGAAGTCGAACACGAATTATTAGTGAAAATGTTTGAGCTGGCAATCCAGTGTGCAGCACCAACACGGACTGATCGTCCAGACATGAAATCAGTAGGGGAGCAGCTATGGGGAATTAGAATGGAGCACTTAAGAAGTGGACGGAGAGTGTAATAAGTGCCAGTGTATTGATTTTGTAGCCCTATTGTAAGTAAAATTAAGTTATTAACTTCATTGGTGTTTGATGGTTTTCTTCAACGGATCATCATAAATTATAGTCTGATTACATGATTATATATTACAGTGTATCACTCTGAAAGTGAAGCCAAGAATAAAACTGTTCGTAAATATGTTTGTAGTACTCCTTAGTCTTGGCAATTTAATTTGAATGGATAGAGACGTGGATTTTGAACAGAATGATCTCTCTCTCTCTCTCTCTCTCTCTCTCTCTCTCCCACTCTCACACACACACACACACACACACACACACAGAGGAAATGTAATTAAATAGGTCATCTGTGTTCCTTTCTGGTTCTGTTGTAAATTATTTATTTACTCGTTTCACGACTTGATGAGGGGGGTGTCTTTATAGATGACAGTAATGTAAAAGTCGAAAGATCTTATTACGGGTTGAAAAACTGTGTTTTCTGGTCAAATAAAAAGTTGAAGTACCATAGCCAATTTTTCTATAAAGCTCGTACATGTCATTTTTCCCTACTTGTACAAAATGCTAGGGCCATCACTTTTCTCTAAAGTCAAGTGTTACTATATAGGAATGCACCCTGTAAACAACCCTGTAAACAAAACCCATGTTGGCTCCACAGAAAATTAGGTACCATATCTCTAGTTATGCAAAAGATTCTGGTCCGAATTTCAGAATATGACATGAAAAAACTTCCTTGGAATCACATCTTCTAATCCATTGAAAACTGCATCAAAATTCTTGATCACTTGGTAGGAAATTCAGTTACAATTCGAGCTGTAATGAGCATATCATGTATTAAGGCAAAGAATAATCAATAGTCGTCGAAGCACATTGAAAAAAGAATCTGTCTAATATTGGAAGATGAGGAAATGTCCATTTCTTGTGTTTCAAAGGCCTTTCAGCTGCTCCACCAAGCCTGTCAATACTGTCCACTTCTCAAATGCACCGGCTGATGCCACAAAAGCTCTTTTTGAGGCCTCAATATCATTCCCGGAAACTGCATTAGCATTAAGCTCAAACATCAAGCATCGTGAAGTACTATTGCAAATGTTTTGATCGTATATAGATTACCTGATGACATCAAAGACGAGAGAGACGAACTGAAAGTGTCCACCTCAGTTTGCTCTTCCGGGCTCGAGCTCAACTATCAGGAGGAGACATGAGACGCATAAGCTATGATGAATAGGTAATTGCTATCGAGTGAGATCGGCTCCATGAACCAATAGAAACAGCCAAGTCAATGGCCCCATGGTAAAAACTCATGATGAATATGCAAACAACTTTTGTATTTGAAAAATCCAAAAACTATCAGAAGAAAAGAAACCTTGTTGAATGCTGATTTCACTTTTGAAACCCATTCTGTATCAGTACTTGGACCAAGAACTGAACTTGCAGCAGATAAATCTTTGTTTTCAAGAGCTTGACCAACTTTGCTCAGTTTATAAACAAGCGCTTGAAGGTATGCTGAAAAATCAGAAATGTCATTCTTAATCAACAATGAATAGATTCTTTAGCTAAAAATTAAAATTCATTCCCTTTTTCAATTTTCTCACATGGGATTTCTCTCCTAAAACCATAAATCGAGCGTACTTTTCATTTCATTAACGTACAAAGTATAGAATTGTAATCCAACCAACGCCGCAGTATATCCCTGCTCTTCCGATCTCCTTGAACTTCTCTGTGCATCCTAACAAATGAAAATGCTGTAATAGGTGAATTTCATTGTTTTTTTACATAATGTTAGATATCTTTCATAATTTTTTTAATAGTTGGTTACTCAAACGATTTGCGGCTACCAAACGGGGCTGTATCTTTCGGGCAAACTCTCATTTGCTAGAACTTCATAAATTCGTTCATCTTTCTTCGGCATCATCAGTCTATATATTTCTAGAGCTCTCTTGTGGTTTGATCAAGCCGTTACAGCTTGAATCAGTCACCTCCATTGTATTCTGAGGGATTTTCTGCATAGCCCTTGTGACACCGAGGCGGGGGATCAACAGCTCTTAAAAGAAAGCAAGTGATATGGTGCCTTGGAGTTCATTTATTATTGATATTATTATACCCCAAAAATTTCCTAAACATAATTCAGCTCTTCTTTCCCCCGTCGGGGTGGGCAAGATATTTAATCCAAACTTCAGAACAAAACATAATTACTATCTGGCTTGAAATCCTTAGTACCAAAAACTATGACATAAATCCAATAAGACACCAACTAGAAAGTTCAATCATGAGTTCCTATAGAGTTTCCTTAATGAATAAAAAATAAAAAAAAAATGGGAGTCATCCAATGAACTTATAAAGACAAGTTCAGCATTTTCAAACCTGTCTCTTTGGTGGAAGAGTTGATAACACCTTGTCTTTCAATCCTCTTTTTCTTATCCTTCTTCACTTTCTCCAACAATTCTTCATCGTCTTCAGCCTCAAGTATGGCGGCATTCGCGTTGAGATTGCCTTTACCAGTAAAGGTGAATAACCATATGGAAGATATACTTCTTGCAGAGAATTGGAGAGGAAAAAGAGGCTTCATTCACTGCCTTGCACAATCAGCTGTCTCCTATTACATGCTGAAGAAGATGAAGAAGTTGATGGAATGGAAGGAAGAAAGGTATTGGCATTTGAGAGAAAAGTTGCTGCCATATTTTCCCCCCTTATTTCTTTGTGTTTTAGTGGCAAGGGATTGATGTTTTTGCAGTAGAGACGGAAGAAGATAAGATGAGTAGATTTCCCTTTGTTGTGGACCTCAATTTCATATATCAAAGGACATTGAAGTTTCATACAGTAATAAGGTTGTGTTTGGACTGAAGGGATTATACCGTAAGCTGCTTAATTGGTGACAGTTGTCAAAACTTATTCACAAACTAATTCACCTCCCTTTTTTATATATACCAGTTGAAGCTACATGCGTTGCATGTCCCGTCTTTGTACTTTTCTATTTTTTAGTGTAGATATATATCTTATATTTTCATCATTCATAATTAAAAAAAATTAAAAAAAAAGTTAAAATAAAATCAGGATTTATTTGCAAATATGTCAGAAATCACCTAGTGAAAAAAAAATTATCTATATATATATGTATCTATGTATGTATATACGCACAAAAGGACAAAATAAGGAAAACAATGGACCACATAAACTCACTCTTTTATATTGTTAGGTTAGGATAATATATAGTTTAGAATCAAATTACTTTTCCATTAAAGTATAGTCAGTTGTCCTAAGCGACCGCGTATAACTAATACTTCCAGCCGGCAGCTGCTCAAGCCATCATATTAGCGTTAACAGCAATTGATTCCCATTTTGTTTTGCCTTTGAATTAATTTCAACATTGATTTCAAGTAATTCCTTGAGGCCACACTTTATTATTTTATAGAACGCAATGAGGCTTTTTTTCCCCCCACAAAGAAAAGGGAAGTTGTTTACTGGAAATGCAAAGTATTCACCCAGCAACTCATGCTCTCGGACCAAGCCCAACAAAGGCCCGACACCATGAGTCAAAGGCCTTCACAAGGATAACACCACCCCCCATAAGCCCAACAACAACCGCCACGACTCAAAAAGAAGCCCAACCTCGGCCCAAACAAAGACTCTGAAATTAAAGGCCATAATAAATTATAAAAGAAACTAAAACAGACGCTGAATTAAAAAATAAAAAAATAAAAAGAAAAAACAGATGCATAGACACATAAATTAACGAAAGCTTCATCTTCATGGGAAGAATTCAACATCCTCATCCTTAAAGGTCTCACAACACAATGAGATTGGGTTCTCAAATGTGCTATTAAACTTGGCAATGAAGAAAGCATTTGGCTTTGTCATATATCAAAATCAAGAATCAACCACATTATACTATACAAAATTTACACTAAATGATCACAATCATACAAAATTTTCATTCATGTCTGTTTAATTTGGTCTATCAATGTCAAGAAAAACAAAACTACAACACAAATTGATTACTCTGTGTTTCGGTAAAGACGTCAATCCCACGAAAGTCTTGCTCAATGAATAACGACTTTGATAAGCGAAAGTAGTCAAATACCAATAGCTGAATTATTAGATGGGGCATTTTCAAAAAAATAGCAAAATGCTAATAATTAGTACATAATAAATTAAGAGTAGTTGTACCTATAGACACCACGGTTTTCCCTCCTTTTTGCTACGGTGTCTATCTCGTGGTATACATTTAACATTCTGCTTATAATGTTGTTCAAACACACACGTAATTGATGAGTTTGTCCCAGTGATTGTGTCATGATACATGGCTTATCCAGTAATCCTATGAGATCGAAAAAATTTTTCATCAAGAGTACAAAGAATAATCTTATTTATTATACATTTCGTGTAAATATACAATGATTTTAATTTTTTATCCTTTTCAAATAAAATTATTTTAGTTTCCATTGAGTAAAATGTTTAGTAATTAATTGGTTTACAAGAAAAACCGACTTTGATGCACTCAACGGAATGTGTACGCTCCATTAGTGTACTAGTATTCAACTATTTGAAAATGGAAAAAAATGAACATGTGGTCATGATATAATACAATTGTGCCGCACAAATTTTTCCAACATAAGGTAACTTATTTATAAGTCAATGTCAGATATATAAAAATTATGCTTATATGCTTCGAAAAGGAAAAAAAATAAATAAAAATTTTATCTTATTATTATGTGTTTAATAAATGAGGATTAAGACACGTTAATGCTAATTTGCTGAGAAAGTTGGCGTTTCTAATACTTTTAAAGCCACAGTTGTGTTAATTAGTGCTTCTTTACCAGAAATTGATGAATTCTGAAGCAAGTAATTTCCTGTTAATTTCTTAATTTTTTTTCTTATATTCACTTGCATAATAATAAATTTCTGAGAATTCATAAATAATTTAAAGATGTCTTTAGTATGAACTTGCTTCTATTTTGCAACTACTTATTTTGTTCTTGCATGCTTTTACATATCTATTTCACCTTTGAATTTTTCGTTGGGAGTCTGACGATTCCACACTCTGTCTTGAAGAAGTTCAACGCTTAAAATATCAAACGTGGTTATTTATCACAAAGATAACAAGTGATAACGTTGATAAAAAGGATGATGTGTATGCTGTGTTGAGAGTTGTGGATGACGATCATCTAATTGAAAAATATGAAGCAGTTGCTAATGGAAAGAATACTGCCATTTTAAATAATACCTTCAATTGTTTCTAAATATATTCCAGTTATTTTCAAATTGGTGATTCGGTCATGGACAATGAGATTGCAACACCGGTTCTGACTTCACCCAAGAGGCCCTCTATAGATGATACATCAAGCACTTGTGGGGGTTGCCAACTTAATATTCACTGAAAATACTCAAAAAATAAAAGTTGAAAAGATGGAATAGAACATTGATTGGGAGGCTGTTTATTTTTATTATAGGAAATTATATTCCTATCACAATAATTTATCCGCACACCATATTTTCTTATTCTCTTAAATATCTTTAAATGAAAGTACATCAATAACCTTTTTTTAAACCCTTGTTTTGTTTTGAATTTCAAAAAAGTATTTTGTTTCCTTCTCACACCACAATCATAATTATCTTAATTTTTTTCCTAATAATTGTTTGTTTTAATTTCTTTTTTTAAATAATTTCTAGTATAATTTTAATTTACAATTATGATACCATAACTTTAAATTTTAATTTTTCTTTTTTAAAGTTCAAGTTTAGTATAAAATACTTTTGCGGTAGTTTCACATTTCAACTTTTTTTTGTAAAATTTCATTTCAACTTTTTTTTGTAAAATTTCATAGTTTTATTTTTAGTTTTAGTATCTTAATTTGTAAGCAGATTTATAGATTAATATAATAATGAATAATCCGTTTATCTTTTTTTTTTTCTTTTTAAGTTTTATTTTTATATATTTATAAATGTCGTAAGTAGTTGTAATCTAAGAAAATTGAAGAATCAATGTTACTGACTACCTAATTTCTTTATGAAAAGATAATAATTTAAAAATTACTAAAAAATTTGTTACAAGTAATTGCATATTGTGGTTAATTATTTTTATTTATAATATTAAAAACATATGATAGAAATAAAAATTAAATAAATTTTCTTCCAATATTAAAATGAAATGCTAGTTTTTCTGGGGATTGAATTGATTGCACTGAGAAGTTTTTTGAAAATATGTAAAATTTAATTAACTGATTGAAAAGATTGGAATATTAATTAATTAGTTTTAATTTTAAAGGCAAATCAAATAAATAAAATGGTTCTAATTTTGGATGTTATAGATGTTTTAGGATTTTATTAAATTAAATTTGGGAGATAGTTTGTTAAAAAAACTTTTTTTTGAGAGAGAGTTTTTTAAGTCTGTATATGGACATATATAGGCAAATTGATATAGTAAATTAGTTCATATTAATGCTTACATCAAAAGCTTCGATCTAAGATCCAATTTTTTTTTTTTTTTTTTTGAGTTACAAATAATGTGTAGAGGAAAAGATTATATAGTTAAAAAATATCTTTTATATATATATATATATTGACATGATTTGACATTGGTTACGTATAATAATCAATTTTATTATTGGGCACATATGTAAATTGATAGTGGTGCACTTATTAAAATTATTAGTTACTTGTGGTGTATTTATAATGTGGTGTGGGAATAAAAATTTGTGATGGAAATATAATTATTAGTTATTGTGGCGTATTTATTCTGGGGTTTATTTAATGGTTTATATTCTAGCATTTGCTGTTTTATTTATGGCAAATTATATTTCCGCCACATTGTTTACTTGGTGCATCACATTTTTATTGTACCGAAGGATTTTAGACTTTTTTATTATTATATTATATATTTAAATCATATACTCTTTATTTAAAGTTTTATCGTCAATAATTTAACATAGGTTTGTAATCGATGGTTTATATTTAAATTAATACAACGTCAACTTGATTTAGATTTGGGAACAAACTTTATTAATTTTTAATTTATTGTTGTTTATCCATTTGGATTTAAACTTGAAAAAATATATGATCCTTTCGACAAGCATATAAAGAAATTTTTTTGAAATATTACTATGGACATGAGGTACTACTAATGAAAAAATAAACAAAAGACACACAGACGTAAATGTTGAGGTTTTAATTAAAATAAGGGTTAATTTCAAAAATCGTCTCCAACCTTTGAATTAAGAGCCAGCTGAGTCTTTAACGTTTTTTCAACCTCTTAGGTCTTACACTTTTCATAAATTTGCACAATATGTCCTTTTTTGACATTATTCAATTAACTTTTCATAAAAATAACCTTAACATTTTAATTTTAAAAGAAAAATCTTTAAAAAATAATAAAAAGATTTAAAAAAAAAAAGAGGAAAAAACCCACCTACCCTCCCCCTCATTTTGGCCACCGGGATTCTTGGGAGGGTGGATGGGTGGGTTTTTTCATTTTTGTTTAATTTTTTTATTATTTTAAATATTTTGTTTATAGAATTAAAAAGTTAAGCAGTATAGCAGTCATTTTTATAAAAAGTTAACAGAGTAGTGACAAAAATGATCTATCGTGCAAATTTATGAAAGATCAAGGACCCACGAGGTCGAAAAAAAAGTTGACAAACCAACCAATTCTTAACTCAAAAGTCCTTTTTACAAAATTTTTATTGCTTCGTTCCAAGATTGAAGTCTCTAATGGATCCTCCATCTTGCGGGGGCCTGTTAAGGATATCTGTAATTAGTTATCATCACATGCCAAAGATAATGTAATCGGGTCTATATGCGCACCGATTGACAAATATTGCAGTGACAAAGCCGTGACTACATTCATTTTATCATTGTAGTTATTTGGTATCCTTATTCATGTAGTATTCTTTCGTACATTGTATTCTTATTCATGTAATATTCTTTCTTTTGTACAGTTATCTTAGTATAGGATATTTAGTTTCCTTTATTTCATCATTACATGTACTATATATAATGAAATACACAAGATTTCTTCCATTCACCATACACAAATTGTGCTCGCTGTGTGTGACTTCAAAATGTGTTTCACCTTTGTAGAAGCCAGCTGAGAGGGAAGTCCACATGATAGTTGCATCTTAAACTCTGTGACGTCTGACCCGGAAGCTATGTTTCCATTACCCAGGCTATAAGCCCAGCTTCTTGGGCCCTTATAGGGGAGCCGGTACACGGTACCACTTTCAAAAGTTTCAACATGCACGTACCTATGAGTATCGCCAAATAAGAACCCCAAAGAAACGATTCAATTACTACAATTCGTCATGTCGGAATGTGATAGAGCGTGCCTTTGGTGTATAGAAGAGCAGGTTTGCAATACTCAGGCATATGCCACTGTTTAGAGACATGGATGCAAGGGTTAAAATGGTCATAGCGACCATGTCAATACATAACTTCCTCTATAACCTGGGCTAGAATGAATGTCTTTGTCGCGTCCCTTGACTCCCCAACCGCTTTGCCGGATGATGTTAATGATGATACACACAAGGCAGAGTATCATCTAGTCGATTAGGAGAACCGATGGACGAGATCGGAATGCCTTGGAGACTCAATACTTGATGAGTTGCACAGGTCGCACCACTTTTGAGGGTAATGGAATCCGCCAACGCGTCTTGCATATGGAAGGTGCTATTATGTTTTCTCAATTAGTGTGGTGAAATACACGAACGAAGCCATGCTCCTTTAGCATACCAACCTTGATATCTCAAGTGTTGGGTAGATGGGTAGATAGGGTATGAGGAAGAATGTAGGGATCCTATTTACATTTGTTACAGTAAAATATCATGACTAGTTTAACAATCTTCCGATCTAGTTGTTGAACTGTGGAAGCTCGCAAGCTTGGCATGTCTCTGTTCAAGACGTATGATTACATTAAAAATATTTGTTTCTGGCTAGTTTGTTTATTTGTTTTAGGACTAGGGAAATAATCAAAACAAAATCATGTTTAGCCGTATTATGCTATTGAGTTAGAGTTGCAGTAGTATTAGAGTTCAGGGACCATGATGCTGGACAACTGAACATGAAGGTTCAAAACGAAAGGGAAAAAAGGGAGAAGAAGACAGTGTGGCCGCACTGGTAAGCCGAAACCCCAGCAAAATGTGCAATGCTGGTGCACCAAGAGGCCAGTGCGTCCCTATCGATAGTGCTCAGCAAGCTCGCTGTAGCCGCGCAGCTCACCGGTGTAGCCGTACATTGCCTTTGCGAGAAATTCTGTTTCCGTCCAATCTTAAGCAAATTGATGCGTAACATATCCTTCAAAATCATTATTATCTTTGCATTCAATCATTTGTATCCGTTTCAATTCGTAAATATTTGTATTCTGCTTTTGCGTACGTTAACATTGAGGTTCGAAATTGAAATGTGCACTATGCAACTTTGTAAGAGATGGTAGGGAAGGCAACCAAAATTTTACAAATAAATACATGATTTGATTGCCGTCAAATAGGAATAATAAACAATAGAAATGAACACAAATGAGATCAAGTTAAATGAAATGTCCCGCGCATGTTACACATTACAGTGATATTAGAAATATTACTGAGTACAGACATTTACACCTTTTGCAGTACAAACAAATTCTTTGAGAGTAGTGTCACTTGCACCCAGACCTGGCTTCCCATTTGATGACCCGGAGATCAGGGCACACCTATCTAGAAGGCGTGAAAGTTCACAAATACCATGATCGGGTTCATCTATAGGAATTCTTGTGTAGCTCCCCTCACCCTGAGTTGACCTAATCAGGCACTCACTCCTTGAAGGATTCGAGCGCCATTCCTAGAAACCAAAATCTTCAGTGCATTGAGCCAAAAAACTCCCATTATTTCGCCTTTGTTTGAGAACTTCCAACAGTTGTATGTACCCGATGCCATACCAGCATTGTTTTAACTCTGGACACTCACTTCTTATATGGTTGAGACTCCGACTTCTGTGGCAAATTCCAGTGTTCATATTCCACACAGTGGTTTTCATAACATGGTAGTGTTGCCTACATAAACAGGACATGTCCCATGGTTAAAACTTTCTGTAAATTGTAACTTCCTTCTTTCCCGCTAGTTGCCTTGAATTTTAAAAACAATTCTTAGTGGTAGTATATATTTACATATTAAGTGCACTGGTAATAACCTATATATTCAAGAACAAGTCAAATGTTTTTGACAACCAGCCAAGAAGGTTTCTTCCTTCTCCTTATTGCGGGCTCCAACAAAACAATAGCTGAAAAACTATGGTGGATATTTCTCAGTGTTGGCTTTTCCATTTATATAAGCAGTGTGGATATTAATTTTTAGCGTCAGTGTTGTTAATGATCAAGAGTTGGCTTTGTCACAATTGTGCCATTTTCTACCTTCTTGTAACAATATGAAAATCTTAATTGAGAAGCTCAAAGAGAGAAACATGCTCAACAAGGCTGCCTATTTTTCTAATGACCATTTCCGGACTTTTTTGTGGATGCTAGTGATATGGTCATATGAACAAGGACAAGAAGGACTCTTTAAAAAAAGAAAAAGAAAATCCAGCTAAAGACTCTAAGGTGGAATCCAAATTCACAATAACATAAGGTCCCAGAACGCCATAGACAAATAACAAATACAATCCCATCAAATAAACCAACCAATTATTCGCTTTCAATATGAATTCACAGAGCAAAAGCCATTAACACAATGATAATTTTATTAACAGGAGAAACTTTTCGTAGATAACATGTCCGACAGAGATGATAGCAGATGACGGCTGGCAGAAGCTGAAAAACGAGTGAGTGACTCAATTGAAAAGAGGGGAGGAGAAGTAGTCTTGAAACAATATTGGCATTTGGCTATGTTCAGGCGGCAGAGTTGAAAACATTTTAGCCTTTCGCATCGTACTGTAGGATGGCCGGTGACGGGGACGGCGATCTATAGTCGGCGATTCGGATGGAAATGGTGGTCTCCCAGCTTTGCAAAATTCTGAGATGCAGGCAACTGAAAAGGCTTTTGCTGGCAGCCACAATGACAGTGTTGGACCCATTTCATTGTCGAAAAGGGCAGTGGTAAGCTTCCATAGATGCTGTCTCAGAAATTTGGAAAAAATTGGGGCAATTGCTTAGGGTTCATGCCAGAGACAGCTTGGTACGGTAACAATTTCAAATAACAACTTTTTGATTTTTAATGCAACTATAAAAAGGCCAAATAAAGAGCATCAGACAAGCTCTAAGCAAAATTTCTCCTTTAGATCTCAAGGTGGTAGACAATGTTTTCCAAATAAATGTATTTCCCATTCATCCATATCCATATAAGAAAAACACACCTCTATGATTAGCATCAACTGTATATCTATAATTTTATCATAGACATTTGGCTATCCATCTTTTAAGTTAGAGAACAACCTAATGTGCTTATCTACTATCACCTACTCATCATATCTCAATTCATCAATTATCAAGTTGTTCTCTAAACTTGAAAAACAGAACTCATCGGGGTAGGGCATTGAAGGGAAATCACAATCAACCTTCTTTCCTAGCATGGGCAACAACTTTTCAACCTCAACTAAAGAACAACTTTTCAACCTCAACTAAAGCATAGTTTTTTATGTCATCTTCACTCAATTGAAGGTCTATATATAACAAGCAAAATCTATGGGAAATTAGTCTACAGTAAAACTATACCGTAGTTTTCACTCCAAAAATGCTTTTTTTTTTTTTTGGGGGGGGGATAATATGCGGACATTGCATTGCGGTTTATATCTAATTATTTTCTTTTTTAAATCTAATTGTGTTTTTTCATATTTTTTCCCTCTTTCCTATCCGATTGTTTTATTTTTTTCCTCTTTCCTTATCCGTTTGTTTTATTTTTTTCATCTTTCCTTATCCAATTGTTTTTCTCTTTACCAAATTTTCTCTCTTTTTCTTATCCAGTGGCTTCTTGCTTTGGGAATTAGGATTTTGTTCCTTTAATTTCATTTCAATCTCTCCAATTGTCTCCCTTACCTCTATCTAAAATATAATACTTATCCTTCTCTCTTATTCTCTCCTTTATCTCCGCAAACTAATATATATATATATAGACACACACGTTCATATTTTTTTTAGATGTTTTATCAATTAAAAAGTTTCATCTGATTGCAAAAAAGATTAAAAAAATGTTTCATCATAATGTCACTCATTTAAAGAGTTCTTAAAGAAGGGAAAAAATTGTTTGACCTTAACAAAATAAATTGTGAAACAATGCTATAGAATATTTATTTTTTGTTTAATTTAAAATCAAGTTTACATGATATTTAGATATAAGCCAATATTATTACTAATAATTAGTTGGCAAAATTATGATAAGAATACAAAAGAAAAATTGAGGACATAATTACATTAATAGACAAAGATTAAAGACTTCTAATACAAAAAAAAAAAGGCCGTGCAACAGAAAAAAATTTTGATGTAAAAATAATTAAGATAAAATTTTTAGGATATGTCTGCTATACTATTTTTACTTTTCATTTTTTGGTCAAAAACTTTAATATTGAATTACAAATAAAAATAAAAAAATTTAATAAAAAATCAAATTGAAAATTGAAATATGAAGAGAATATATTCTCTAAAGAAATCTATTCATCAATGAGACTTGAAAATGAGCTATTTTATAGAGTATGTTACTTATGTATATTTTATCTTTTTATTTCCTAATTTGGATTAGACTATTTTCTTTTTAATTGATGTGTTAATTTTTAATTATTTTTATTTTTATATGCTTTTAATCGAGTTGTTATCAAGTTACTTCTTTTGTATATAATAACTATGGATAAATATGATTTAACTAATATTTCACAATTTACAAATTTTTCATTAGGATATAGTCACAGACAAAAATAAATTATTTGGTTTCTCGAGATCTAGAAATGGCGATGGGCGGGGTCGGACTCAGGTATATTTTACCGATTCCCCTACCTATAATTTTTTTTTTTTAGTCCTGTCCCATACCTATCCCCATTCCCCACTTAAATGGAGCACGAGCTATGGACAGGCTGAAGCGAGTAATTACTAATTTATTGGCTTAACTATATATCTATATATGTTTATTTTCATTCTTACTTA